>CAUYSK010042361.1:0-69574 GCA_963575035.1 Avahi laniger | reverse complement strand
TATGTACACATGGCCATGTACACCTGTGGAGTCCCCTTTTTTAAAAAATTTTTTGTAGAGATGGGGTCTCACTATATTGCCCAGTCTGGTCTCAAACTCCTGGCCTCAAGCAATCCCCCTGCCTCGACCTCTCAGAAGCATTACAGGCATGAGCCACCGTGCCCAGCCGCCTTGAAGTATTTTTAATCTAGTTTTTCTTTGCATGAAATGGAATTCACTCTGCAGCGCTCCTAAGGTCATTTTTCACCTCTTCACTCCCAGCGTTGCGGTAAAGAGAGCACCGAGACCTTCCTTCCGCAGGCTGCGTAATTTTTCCCACCTCCAAGCGTAAGTGTTAATGCTCACAGGCTCGGCTGAGTTTAAATTGGCTTTTCTGGCGGATACCTTGCAGTTTTCAATAACGCAGAGAGACAAGTGGTAAAAAATCTGCACAGAAGAGCATAATTTTGGACACGGAGTCAGAGCAGCCTGAGTCAGCAAACGCCAGGCCCCCTGGCCCACTCTACCCCCTCGCCCCTCGGCCTCTGGCTTTCATTTCAGCTGCACCTGGGAAATTTAAACAGTTTACTTCCTCCTCGATGCTTCCAAAATCGTTCTGACTCACTCTTTGCATTGGTTAAGATGGACCTAAACTCTACAGGACCTTCAACAAACCATGCCTCGAAATGGGGACGTACTTTCCTCATAAGGCAACGTTTCAGCAAGCCGCTGCGATGTGCTTCGGCGGCAAAATTCTCTTGGATGGGATCAAAGAAAAAAAGAAACCATATGCTGAATTCAACTTCTAAAATTCTAGTTAATCCGAATATTTAGGGAGCACCCAGGCAGAAAGGCTGTGGAGAGGCAGCGGGAGCGAGCGCAGTGCAGGGAAGCCGCTCTGAGCTGGCCGGGCCAGCCACCTGCCCTCCTGGGCAAGTCCCAAGCCCCGTCCCTCTGGGCTCTGTTCCTGAGCCAAGGGGTGAGGGTACCGGCCCGCATGCCACCTTCTCTGCTCAGTGCTGGGGAGGTCAAGTAAGGACATACCTGAAAGGGCTGGAAAAGTCAGGCTATAGAAGTGTCAAGTCTTACCCTACAGGGAAGGCGGCAGGGATTATTTTCACTCAAAGGCACAGGCAGGGGAAACGGCCTCGGGGCCTGACCAGCAGAGTTCCAGGGAGAGACAGCACCCGGCCCAAACCTGACTTGCCTTCCTGGTTTGGGTGCTCACTGCAGTTCTGCTGACCCACTCTCGATTTGGGCATATGGTTGAACCCTCAGCATGTCTCCTTCTCCTGATAAAGGGATAGATTTGCTCCTTGCCTTGGGGGCGAGGTGTTTCAGCAAGCGTGAAGCATCATGCATCTTACCCAGCAGAACCCAGAACCTGCTTCCCCTGCCCTGTGCGTGTGTGACGCTCACACTGTGAACATCAGCGCTGCCTTGGGATCACTTCATTACTGATATCAATTCAACAAGAAGTCAGGGATGAAGCTCAAATTTTCCCTGGGTTACTCTAATTTGGCCGGGAATTGATGGATGTTCACAGGCCTGGGTTTAAAATGATCTAAGAAAGGAAAACAAGCCTGGAGATACAAGCAAAGGCAGGGGAGGCCCAAAGTCTTGAAAACAACTCACATTTGCATTCACAGATAAATACTTAGTGGCCCGTGGGTTCCATCAATACTGAGCAGTGTGAGTTCCCTCCCCACTGCGTTCTGCGGAATAGATCTCCTCTCGCTGCGCTCAGTTCCATTTCCCGTAATCACTGTAACAGAAAGAACAGATGTGTAGAATGATCTATCAGAGGCTGTCATAAAAGTATCTAAAGTATCTAACAACTCCTCCATTTAAAAAATTGATATACCAGCTGGGTGGTGGCTCACGTCTGTAATCCCAGCACTTCAGGAGGCCGAGGTGGGAGGATCATTTGAGCCTAGGAGTTGGAGACCAGCATGAGCAACATAGGGAGACCCCTTCTCTATCAAAAAAAAAAAAAATTAGCCAAGTGTGGTGGCACACGCCTACAGTCCCAGCCACTTGGGAGGCTGAGGCAGGAGGATTGCTTGAGCCAGGAGTTGGAGGCTGCAGTGAGCTATGATGATGCCACGGCACTCCAGCCAGGGCAACAGAGCGAGATCCTGTCTCAAAAGAAAGAAAAGAAATTCATACGCTGTTTGGGCTCTGTACGTGTACAATTCAGTGACTCCTTAGTAGAGCCACAGAGTTGTGCAGCCATCGCCACAATCCATTTTGAAGACGTTTGCATCACCCCAAGAAGTTCCCTCATACCTTTTTCAGTTAGTCCCTGCTCCCACTCCCAGGCAACTATTAATCAGCTTTCTGTCTCTATAAATTTGCCTTCTCTGGATATTTTATATAAATGGGATCATCAAATCTGTAGTCTTTTACTTCTGGCTTCCTTTACATTTTGAGGTTGCAGCATGTATCAGCTTATTCCTTTCTATTGCCGGCTAGCATTCCACTGTGCGGATACGCCACGTTTTGTTTATCCATTTGCATGCTGATGGTGTGTCAACTGTTTCTGGCTTTTGGCTGTTATAAATAATGTTCTTTGGCTGGGTGCAGTGGTTCATGCTTGTAATCCCAGCACTTTGGGAGGCCGAGGGAGGAGGATCACTTGAGGCCAGGAGTTCGAGACTAGCCTGCAAAGCATATGGAGACTCCATCTCTACAAAACAAAATACAACTGGGTGTGGTGGTGTATGCCTGTAGTCTGAGCTACCCAGGAGGCTGAGGTGGAAGGATTGCTCAAGCCCAGCAGTTCAGGGCTACAATCAGAGCTATGATCATGCCACTGCACACCAGCTCGGGTGACAGAGTGAGATCCTGTCTCAAAAAACAAAAACAAAACAAACACTAGACTTTATGTGAATTTTATATGACTGTAGATGCTTGGGAGAGCTGGGATCTGCTCCCCAATCCCGAGCTGCTTTCAAGGCTCAGAGCTGACAACAGTGCAAGCTAAAGAATCACCTCCTGGATTGATATTGAGATCCAGCAAATCCCAGCTCCACGCAGTGCCTCTCTCCCTGATCCCAGAGACATAGAGCGAGCGCACCCCTGGGCAGAGTACACCCTGCAGTCCTTCGAGGCTGGAGAAGGAGGTGGTTGGGAACCAGGCTGGCTTTGGGGGTCTCCCTCTCCCAGTTGGGAGGCTGCCTGGCTCTAAAGTGAAGGAAGCAAGTGGGGCCCTCCTTAGTCTTCTGTGGCCAGGCTGCCCAGGGGCAAGGAACCCTGCCACACACACCCCTATGCCCCAGTCACTGGCCTGCGGGGTTGTCGGAAACCTTCGTGCTGCAGTTTTTCTCTCTCCCACTTGACCACCCACACCTCCAAGGGAACTGGAGCCCGTGTTCTGGACTCTTGCACCTGGAAAGAGGCCATAGGGGTGGGGCAGGAGCCCAGGAAGAGCCTCTGAGTGTGGCACCACTAGATGACAAGACAATCTCTCTGTAGGAGAGGCTGTTAGGCCTCCCAAAGATGGGTCAGACATAGGAACGCAGGCTCCTCAGCCCTCTGGGACACCTGTAGCTGCCTCAGAGCTAACATCGTATAAACCCCAACAGCATTTCCCTCACTGATGAGTACCCCTTCCCTGTCCCATATTCTGCAATCTCAAGAAAACTTCCAGTACCCCTCTTCCCCAAGGCTGGAAACCCCATGTGGGTACTCCGGTGGGCTCAGCCATGTCATGCTTCCCCACAGGCTCCTGCGGTATGCCCCATGCCTCCGCCCAGCCCCCACTCTTACCAGGAACAGCCAGCCAACTCATGTCCCTGCTGCCCCACGGAAGCTTCATCTCTCTGCATCTTAGAGAGTAGGCCAGGGCTCCCTGGAGCCCAGCACCCTGCCCCCAACCCCTTGCCAGAGGATGCCCCTGCCAAGACAGCCTCTTCCATCAGGCACCTGGCCCCCCAGCAGGCACACCGAGGGCTTAGCCCACTTGAGTGACCTGCTCCAACATCCAACTATCCCCTGCTCATCTAAGAACAACTGGCTTTTGTTGAGTGGCCACTCCATCCCAGGATGCCAGTGATTCAAAGACAAGTATCGGTATGGGATCAAAGGAGCTTACAAGTTAGCTGGGGAGACAGACATAAAAACAGATCACTTCAATCACCCCAATCAATTTTAATGCCATCCATTGTTAAAGGCCCAGCATGAGCACTGCCCACCCTAACACTTACCTGTCTCTGGTTTGCTGCTGTATCCCCAGCACTTTGCCTCTGGCTTGGTGGAGGTGCCCACCCGACAAACACTTGCATAATGAATGCCTACCCTGGGGGGCTGCAGGGGTACCACCTCTCTGCCCTCCACCAAGCTCATCTAAATGAAATCAGATTTAACTAAAACATCAAGGGCAGCCTTGGAGGGGGGAGGGGCAGGAGTGGGCAGGGAAATCTCAAGGCTTTGCCTTGAACTAAATTCTCAGATCTTTTTAGTAGCAGCTAAAAGAGCAAATTCTGGGGCCACAACCCCTAGCTTCTCTGGGAAGCCAGTCATCGGGACTGCCAAAGCCAGAACCATAACTTTTATGCCTCCAGATTTCAATGCATCTGCCTCGTCAAACCCATAGCCACTGTAATCGGTCCTTGAATGAATCATCAGTAAATTTTATAGTAAAAATATGCACAAGTCGCAAAAAGTACAAACCTGGAGATTCAGAGGCCAAGGTAATGTCATAATCACTCCTGAAAACAGGCCAATTGGGTCAGAAGGAGTAAGTCTAAAGGCAGCGGGCAGAATCTGGCACGCAGTGTGGCTGCAGGAGGCAGTTTTCTAAGCTAATATGAGAGTCCAGTGCTGTGACCACCTGGAAGAGCATTAGACTGCAGAGCTGCTGCGGCACAGGCAAAGGCTAGGTTTCTCTGCCATTCCTCCATCACTGAGGAATTCTTCCTGAGAACCTATCATGTACAGGCACCCTGTAGGCCATGGGCAAACAGTAGGACCCAACACAGATGTGGTTTGCACCCTGCCTAGTTGGGAACACAGGTAGACGGGTCTCAGCCAGGAATCACCGGCTTGCCAGGCTTGCTAGGGAGGGAGCGTCACAGGTGTAAGAGTGTGACTGAGCCCCAGGGGATGAGATCGGAGAGCCTCCCAGCTGAGGCAGCCACAACTGTCAGGTGGCTCCAGATTTGGACCTTTATCCTGAGAGGAGCCACAGAAGGGTTTAAGCAGGAGAGTGCTATGATGCACTCTGTGTTGGAAAGATCCCTGACTGGGGCAGAGCAGATGCGGGAGGCCAGGGCTGTGGTTGGTGGCTGGGGTGGGAGGAGGAGCGAGGAGGGTCAGGGTAAATGACAGACAGGCTGTGGTGCCCGCTTAGATATGGGTGGTGGCTGCAGAAGGAGAGGGAGGTGCCAAGGATGATTCGAAGGTTCTTGGCTTTCGAAACTGGGTGGGAAGTGGTTCGTTTACCCGAAACATTGGGAGAGCACTGGGTTTGCTGGTAGCTGGAAGTTGGCTCAAGTGTATCTGATGCTCCTGAAAGACCACATTGTTATTTCAGTGTCAATGTGAGTGCAGAGGGCAGGCAAAGGGTACTTTTGATGAGGATTTGCCAAAGGAATATTCTTTTTATAAAGAAATATGACAGTGTACTTGCAACATTTTGCCCCAAATCTAATAGTGAGATAAATGTTGCTCACAGAGACTTCATGTGTAAAATTCAAATGAGTTGCTCACAGACATTTGGAAAACCTAAGAATAGAGAATTGTTTAGGGGAGCTCATTTAGGAAGAAGTGATGGAGGAATAATTAAAAGCGATGAGGCTGGGATCTGAACCCTGGCTCCACTACTTATTAGCTGTGTGACCCTGGGTAAGTTACCGAACCTCCCTATTCCTCAGATTTCCCATCAGGAAAATGGAAATAACAACACTACCTATTTCATAAGACTGGTTGAATATTTAAAGAGAGTACATAGAGAACTTAACACAGTGCCTAGCTTATGGAATCTCTGAGAATGTTACTTATCACTACAGAATACATGCTCATAGAAGAAACAACAAAAAAGGCAATTGCTGACTTCCCCATAATCCTTTTCAATAAAGAAGAATTGTTGCCCATATAACTAAATGTGATTTTTACAAATGCCCTTGTAAGATTTTAAAAAATAGAATAATACAAATCAGGAAAAAAGTTATCGGACCTGCTAAGTCTTGGTGTCACCTGTCCAGCTATTATTGTCTGGCCCAATCTTGCTTGGGTCATATATTCTGATGGAGTCTTCAGTTTCAGAGGGTGGAGTAGAAGCTTTCCAAGGTCAGAAGCAATGCTATCTGCATGGCCTCCCTGGTCTTCTTGGTGCCTGGACAGTGCTGAGCACGGGTGGCACCATGGTTGCTTAGCATCATACTTGAGGCCCAGACTGTGACCCCCCAGGGAGTGTCTCTGCTGGGAAGGGCTGGTCCTGGCTCTTGCTGTGGGTTCACTGAGGTTGAGCACAGATGGCAAAAGAGCTGCAGGTGATTCTCTTCTTCTGCTTTGGGTTTTGAAAGACTAGAGAGGTCAGTGGCTGTGGCTGGAAACCTGTAGGAGACGGAGCTGTCTCACCTTGGGGAATGTGATTAGGGATGCCACAAAGAATCTTTCCAAAAGAAGGAGACAAATGGGGCTAGGAAGCAGCCCTGGTGTTGGGAGGGTAGAGTGGGGAAGCCATGGAAGAGGGGCCAGCCTCTCCCCTAGATCCAACAAAGGGAGCCATCCAGTCTGACTGAAGTCAAAGTGGGGCCCACTACAGTTGGGTGGACAGAATACAGGCACAGGCACTACACAGTCAGGGCTCCAGCTGGGAGACAGGGGGGGTGCAAGCAGGGGTTGCAGGACTGCATTCCAGTATGGAAGCCGGGCAGCCTGCTGGCATGGCCTGATCCAGGCATGATGAAGTCAATTCACAATAGCTAATGCTTTGGGGGCACTCGGCTATGGGGCAGGCATTGTTTTTAGTACCTTATATGTTTTAAGAAGCTGTAGAGCCAGGACTCCCACTCAGGAAGTCTGCCGTCAGAGCTTGTATTCTTAACCACTATACTATGTGACATGTAAAAAGAATAAAGGTTTCAGATCTACAAAGGGTTAGACCTCTACTTAACCTTTATGCTAAATGCCATATCAAAAAAAAATTTTAAAAAAAGCCAAGGTTTTGGAGCCACTCCAAGCTTGTGTGATCTTGGGCAGTTACTTAGATTCTCTAGGTCTCAGTTTCCTCATTCATTTGTAAATTTCAGAATAATATTTAACTACCAGAGTTCTCGAGGATTAAAGAAACATATATTGAGTGCCTGTGCATGCCTTCTGCAAGACCCCTGCCTTTGGAGGCTCTCAAGACACTGCCCATTGCAGATCTCCATTTCCTCAGCATCCCAGGGGTCTGCCGGTCTGGAATTCAGGAACTACAGTGGATGCACCCCTGAATTCCAGTCCACAGCCTTAGGGGTTCCTCAGCAAAGTCATACTCTATTTTGAAATCTGAGCAGACAAGTGTCCTAGTAAGTGAAGGAGCTGACAGTGAGGAATCTGAGGTCCCAAGCAACCCACACCTAGATCATCACAGAAATTTCACGCTTCCTGGAGTGGTTCTCCCCTTCCCATGTATTTTATTAATTTAGTTGCTATTTACCTATCTTTACTATTCAGCTCACCAAACATTATTAGGCACCTACTATTTGCCAGGTATTATGCTGTGTTATCAGAAGTAGTCACCCAGAAGAGCCCACATCCTCTGGACCATGTTTAATTTTGCTTTTCGTCTCCAGCATGTGTCTATGGATCTTGGAGTACACTCAGTAAACATCTGCACCTGGGGCTGCAATGAAAATACTCTTAGAGATGGGCGTGGGAATGCAACAAGGCTAAGTGGTTCAGAAGAGGTGGACACTCCGAAGTCCCAAACCATGATACCCATCCACGTCTCTATGGCCACAATGCAGGGCAAGGATCACACATCTGAGAATTTTCAGGGCTCAGGCAGTTATCATAAATGCCCCAAGTATCAAGATGGGACCACGGCAAACTGAAGCCTGCCTGCCCCATAAAGATGGCATTTGCTACTTGGCACCAGCCTATTGTTGCAAGTGAAAACGTGGGCCAAGAGTAGTGGATCTTCTGATTTTTCAAGAGAAACTGGAAATCTGGATTTTTATTTTAAATCTCCAAAAATTTCAGCATTGGCTCTTAATTTTAATCTTTTTTGAAAGCCCTGTGAGAGCCAAACAGAACTTGCCTGCCTGCTGAATTCTGCTCAAAGGCTACTAGTTTGGCACTGTGGAAGAGATGGAAAGCTGTGTGTCCTGGGGCCAGGTTATAAGGAACCTACAGGGCCATAAAGAGGACTTTGAACCAATAGTCCTGTCCTCCCAGGGGTTTATAATCTCATTACAGAGACTCAGGCAAAGAAGTAGATGGTCAGGAAGGCATGAGCAGGAGACAGTGTGAGTCCCTGGAGTTTAGGGCAGCAGGGAGCAAGGTAGACCTGAGCTTCGGGAGACTTTTCCAGGAAGTCAGGCTTGAGACTCTGAGGGTGAGGATTCTGGAGGCAGAGTCCAGTGAGCTCCAGGAACAAATGTGAATGGGCACAACCTATGCTGGAGACCCTAGAGAAAAGCCCCAGAAGTTTGCTTCTAGGTGTCATGGGAAAACATTCGCTAGAAATGGCAGGGTTATATATTTAGTATGAGGCTTCGCTGACACCCCTACACCATCTCATTGGACCTGGCAACTCTAGACAGAAAGGCAGAGAGGGAGGCCCTCCATGCTCTCAGAGGGCAGTGCCGTGGCTGGGCGAGTGGTACAACACCCACTGGGGTTGAGCCCTCACCTGAGAGTCAGGCAGGCTAGGGCATGACTCCAACTAGACATTAGCAGCTGTAAGCCTCAGTTTCCTAATTTGTGAAATGGCAACAGTAATTATCAACTGGGATGGAGGAAAGGACAAGAAACCGATTCAGTATGTCATTTGTCCCATTTTTACACGGTATTTTAAATCAGCAAAGTCCACTGCCTGAAAGTTCTAGTCTCAAGTGGGGTGAGGAAAAAGCACCTGGAAGGCGAAGCTGGTCCCCGTTTGTCTTTCTTGTCTAGCTTCAGGAAATGGCACGGACGGTGGGATGACAGGGCTGCTTACCCTAGCCGCAAGGGAGGAGATGGAGGCACTTGGGTTCTCCCCATCCCTTCCCCCAGGACAGAGAAGGTAGAGCGCCAGCGCAGCCGCGGGCTGGGAACAGTGCTCTGAGAGGATTCTTTCCTCCAGGATAGACCTTTCCGCTTAACCCACACCTGAGAGGGTAAGGCAAGGCGGGGACCCAAGGTCAAACATCCCTGGAGTAAGCACTGGGAGGAAGCTAAAGAGCAACATTACCTCCTGCAAGAACGCGCACATCCCGCTGCTCACCCAACTCGCCTGGTGGATCTGAGACCAGGAGCTTCCTTTCCTCAAAATCCTTCAGTGTCTTCCCATGCCTTTGGGACAGAGCCCCTCGGCAGGGCGACAAACCCTGGGTGGCCTCACCCATCTCTCCAGACTCATCTCCTGCCTCACCCATTTCACGGCTCTGCACTTTTGCCAAAGCTTGTTTGTACTCTAGCCTGGAGTCCTCAGCCTTCCCCCTGCCAAAAGCAGGTCTGCGCCCTCACAAAGACTCGGCTCACGACTAAGCCCCTTCTCAGAACGTCCCCGCGCCTCACCCCAGCCCCACACCAGGGGCAGATCTTGGCAATCTTCCCTCCTCCTCAGCGGCCATTATGTGTTGCTGTCATAAAGTTATCACAGCGCTTTCTGACTACTAGTCCCTCTACCCCCAACCCATCCCAGCCCCTGACTGGAAGCTTCTTGAGAACAGGAAAACTCTGGTTCCTCGAGGTAATCCTAAGGCTAGCTTTCTGCCTGGGACATCCTGGCCACTCCAGGGGGCTGGAGAGTTGGGCTGGGGCATGGGCAAGTGGGCGGCAGGATGGAAGAACTAGAGCAGCCGATGGGGCTGCTTTTTTAGCAGGGGTGGGGGTGGGGTGAGGTTAGTACTTAGCCCTCTGCAGCAGGCTCCAGCCAAACCCAGGCCACCCGACCCCGCTCCTGCTCCCTGAGCCATACCCACCCGGCCAGGTGATCTCGAACCTTCTCCCTCTCACACACCCCAACAACAAACAACCTTCTGCGCTCTCCCTCCGGAGAAAGGAGGTGGAGCCTGACCTCAGCCGGAGGCTGCCGCAGCTGCCTGGGGGTGAGGGGGGAGGGATCCGAGCTCCAGCCCTTGGGGGAGTCTCCTCTCCAGGGAGTGGCAGGGGTGGGGGCCTGGGCGGGCTCCCAAGCGCCAAGAAAGCCCTCCCTAAGCAGCTTCGACCCTCCACCGGCGAAGGGAGGAGGGGCAGAAGGGGTGGCTTCAGTGAGTGTCCGCTTCCGACACCGTCCCTCAGGCTGGAGTGCCCTCGGACCCCCCCTCCATTTACACCCACCCCTCCTTGAACCTTGCAGCCTCAAAGGCAGGGTGAGACTAGGTGCCGAGTAAGCAGTAGGGAGAGGATGCAGCTTCACTGGGCTCCCGGGAGCCGAGGTGTGCCCATCCCCCACCCCCTTGGCGGGGGGCGGGGAGGGTGCTGGGCGGGTGAGACGGACCCCTGGGACACGCCGACTAGGGCGGGAAAGAGCCTAAAATAGGGTGTAGTCCGTGTTGTTGGGGCTGAAGTGGAGGCGACTGGGGTAAGGGGCAGAGAATGCACCCCAAAGGGAAGGCCTGGAACCCCAAAGAAGGTCGGAGTCCGGACTCAGAAGGAGGAAAGGAGAATGCAGAAACAGCTTTTTCGAGGAGAGGCAGAACTGCAAAGACTTCCCCTGGCCAGCAATCTGGAGGCTAGGGCTGGACAGATGGGGGTTTTGGACACAGCGCCATGGACATGTGTTCCCCAAAGTCTGAGCGCATGTAGCCCCCCTTGTTCCTTCTTGTGCGGAGACTGGGTCCCTCACGGCTTCCCACATCACCTGCCCCCCTCCCCCGCGCCCCCGACTGTGGCAGTGAGTGCCCTTAGGGGAGGGAGAGGTCCTGTTCTTTGCTGGGTACTCAACAGATGGCTCCTTGGCGGCAGGAGGGGGCCTTGCCCCACCAGCTCAGAGTCACAGGGGAGCACTTCTGCCTCCCACCTCCGTAGGGAAGGGGGCCCCAGCAGGTAAAGACCAAACAGACTTCTGCACTTGGATTTGCCTGGGGGCAAATAATTTCTGGAGATCCCTTTAAGGAGGGGTGTTCCGATCCCTTTAAGAGGGAGTGGGTCACAGCAAAAGGACTATAAAAGTCCAGCTTTCTTTATTCCCCCACCCCCCGGGGGCTTCCTATGATGGAGGAGGGGGCAAATGCCGCAGCCGCATTTAATTGGTGACCTGGTGTCCCTCCCCCAGAGAGCTTTGCCCTTCAGTTTGTCCAGTGGGGCTGAGGGGCCAGGTGGTTCAGTAAGTGTTCCTGAGACTTAGAATTCAGGCGCTCTGGGGGGTGTTTTGGGGGGTGGGAGAAGAGCTGCCCCCTCCCAGGAAAGATGGGACCTGGGCATGGAATGGAGGGAGGAGAAAGTGGTCACTGCCACCACCGCAGGGACTACCCTGCCCCTTGGGGTGCCCTGTCCGGTGCCAGGTGGCTGGATCTGAGGGCAGGCGGTCCGCAGGGACTGCGGCGGGCAGTGGGGGGGGAGGTGCCTGCGGGCTGGACTGGAGATGACCGAGCAGCCAGTCTGTCCGGGCTGTCAGTCTGGTTGTACGCGGTGGGGGAGGGGTGTGCAGCGTGTTCTCTCTGACCCTGGATGTTTTCCTCTGGGCATCTCCCTCTCTCTGCTCTCCTGCTCCGAGGCAGTTAACCCTTCCTGATGGGTCTGGAGGTGCCTGGGTAGAGTAAGCCCTTGCCTGGTGGTAGGGAGGGGATGGCCCTGGAGGCGTGGTGGACCCATTCTTCTTTCCTGACCAAGGGCCAAACCCTTTTCAGTGGGGGACGTCTGGGCTGCTGAATGTGCCAGGGACAGGAAGGGTGATGGGCCCTTGGCATTGTGATAGCTGCCCTGGTCAACTGGGGTGAGGGCAGCATTCACTCAGGAAAGGTTAGAAGAGCTGAAGGAAGGAGGAAGAGGTAGAGCCCTTTCCAGGTGTGGAAGGGCTTTCAACTGGGAAGGAAGGAGGCCCAGTCGCAGAGGTCCCTGAAGTAGGGACAGGAGAGGCCAAAAGGTCCCTTTGGGGGACAGGCAGGGTGTAGCCCCTGGCTTCCTCTTTGCTGGCTTGTTGACCAGCCTTAACAAGCAACAGGGTGGAATTGGGAACAGAGGTAGATGAGTGAGCTGGTACAGGAGGAACACCAAGTGCCTTTAGCCAGCCTGTGTCCCCAAACCATAGCCCACTCAGTCAGAGTCTCCTGGGGCAAAGGAGACAGCCACCCACATGGAAAGGCTCTGAGGGTAGAACCCTACAGCTGCTGGGCAGGCTGGGTAGGTGGAGTGGGTTTTCGTCACTACTCTGCCTCCTCTCCAGTCAGTATTCCCTCCCCAGCCCCCAAATAGGACAACTCTTTTCTCCCCACCCCTGGACCACTGGATCTTCACCCCCAGATGCCAGGGAAAAAAGTCCAGTTCCTCCAACCTCATCCTGCCACCATTTCCTAGGTTGAGTGTGGGCTTCCTGCCACTTGAGTCTCCTTCCCTGTGCCCAGGTACATTTCTCTTCTCACCCTCTGGGCCTCAATCCCTGCCCATTGTCAAACATGAAGCAGCTGCCAAGGTCAGCACAGGCTGGGCTGCTGACAGGATCCCTGTCCCCTCTTCTGATTTGGCCTATAGAATGGCTCCACTCTAGCAGCCACTGCTGTTGTTACCCTCTACCACCAATCTCTGATGAGGGTGTGGGCCACCATGGGGCTAATTAGCCCACAGGACAGACTGGGACAGGGAGTGGGGGAATTTTGTGAGGTGGGGAGTAGGGTAACCCTGATGTGTGTGGGGGAGGGAGCTGTTGGGAATCTGTCCTGGGAAGCTTAGGGAGGTGTGAAATCTTTTAGTGTCCTACTTTTATAAGTTTGGGGATTTTGCTTTCCCCAAGGGTGGGACGTGGGAGAAGTAGGGGCAGTTGTCTTAGGAGAAACTGGCCCTTTGAGAAGTTTCCAGATCACGGTCTTAGCTTTTAGCTTCCAGTAACATACTCCCCTTGCTGGGTGGACCCCTCCTTTAAAGGTGTCCCACAACACAGCTAAGACAGCTCTGGAGGAAGATGGGGGAACCCTTTTTGGGGGGGGCGGTTAATTTCCCAGCCATAGCTGCTAGCAGTCCTGATTGTCTTAAAGGCTGCCTGAGAGAGCGCTTGAGGCCCAAGGTCTAGAAAGGCTGCACACTGTGTGTGGTGCAGAGGAGCCCCTCTGGAGAAACCCCTCAGCCACACTCCGAGGCTGGGTTTTTCTGGCTTGCCTAGGCAGCCTCAGCACTCTGGGTGCTCCTCTCAGCCCAAGGCGTTCCTGGGCCCAGCCCCTCCCTGGGCTGCTCCCAGCACTCCAGTGACTTGACACTACCCTTCTGCTGCTGCTGCTTTTACCTCCCAAAGCTCCCCTCCCCCGCCTGAATTGGGAATGAGGCTTTGTTCAGGGGTGGACTCAGCATTTCTCAAGAACCTACTGTGTGCACATCTAGTGCTTGTTCAAGTGAAGTCCTATGCAGGCTCTGTTACTACAAGATGCCCAAGACACAGCCCCTTCCCGCACTTAACGGGGACCTCCCACCCCTCCTTGTGACCCCAGCCTGCTGTGCCCACCCACCCCGCTGACCCCGCGAGCGTGCTCGGGCTTGGAAAGGCACGTCTGTGGGTGTGAGAGACGGAGCCACAGCATTCGGTGACTAGAGGGAAGCCAGGTAAGTGTCTACACTTGGTCCCATCGTGGCTTGGGGACGCGAGTGAGTCCAGCCGCGCCTGTCAGGTTGCCCGCCCCCTTATCCCTCCCCCAGAGAGCTCTGATGTTCCCCGCGGTGGTGGAAGAGGGTGTGTGGGTGTCAAGGACTCACAGACCAGGCTCTGCTGTCAGCTGGAAATGGATGAGGGTTCCACACTCTGCTTCTGAAGAGGGTGAATTAGGAGCTGGGGTTGGGGGCGGTAGGTGAAGGGCAGAAAGAGGAAAAAAAGACGCGGGTGAGGGGTTACCGAGCCAGGACCGACCTTGCTTGAAAGGAAAGGAGACGTGGCAGGCAGGGAAGTCGGAAAGATGAGGCAAGGGCGGGAGGGGCTTCTCGGCAGTCGGGGCCCTTTCGCTGGAGTCTGGGGCCCTTTCTGCAAGAAAGGGGGGTTGTTCTCGCTTGATTTTCGGCTGGTCTTCCCGAAGCTTTTCCCTAGGGGCAGCAGCCTCTAGCGAGGGTGGGGTGTTCCTCGCCCGCAGTTTTCTCCTGACGGTACTGGGACGATGGATAAGGGGGAAAGGGGATGTAAAGGGGTGACGGTCAGGGCGGGGGCGAGATAAGATTTCTCCGCGGTGGGCAGTGGCTGGGGGATTGGGGCTCCAGGGTCGGGTCACCATGGGATACGGGTTCCGGCTCTGGAGACGAAGAGAAAATCCAAGAAGCCGGCAAAGAAAATCATCCCCTCGCCACCACCCTTGGCACCGTACCCCTCCCCCCAGGCCCCACCACTCCCCGCACCACCTCCCCCGGCCGCCTCGTGCTGCCCCCTGCGTTGGGACGACCGACCCACGGTTCTGATTGGTCGGAGACCGGGAGGGGGAGCCGAGGGCCGGATTGGCTGGCGGGGCCAGCGCAGGGCGGGGCGTCTGATTGGCGGAGCTGGCCGAGGGGCGCGCTGCTGATTGGCTGGGGACGAGGAAGCAGGAAGGAGGGCGGCGGAGGCTCCGCTCTCGGGGAGTTTGTGGGGGAACCGCGAGCGGCGTAGCGGATCCCGGAGCCCGGCCCTCGCCGCCCGCCCGTCCGGCTGCTTGCCCCGCCCGTCCGGCCCCAGCCGTCCGCCCGCCCCGGCCAGGCGCGCCCGCCCCCCCGACGGCCCCGCCCGGCCGCGGCCCCCGCTCCGCCCGCCCGGCCCCGGCCCCCAGAAGGAGGCGCTGACGCAGCAGCGTGGAGCCCGGGAATTGAGCGCCCCCGGGGGGTTCCAGCCGCCGGATTCCAGCCCGGCCGGGGCCTGCGGGCGCCCAGAGCCGCGCCGTCCGCGCCGCCCGTTCCGGTGAGCTAAGGGCTGGGGTCGAGGAGGGGGAAGGGGCGAGCGGGCGGGCGGGAGCGAGCGAGCTAGGCAGACGAGCAAAGGGGGAGAGGACCGGCCGCCCGTCAGCTCGCCCCACCGAGCTCGCCGCGTCGCCGCCCCCGCCAGCCCGGGAGGGGACGGACGGACGGACGACGCGAAGCAGGTGCGGCCGCCCGCCCCCTCGCGCCACCTCCCTCCCTTGGGTCCGGCGCCACGGTCCCGCCATCGGCGAGCGCCGCGCGCCTCGAGGTGACAGCCCCCGGGGGCCGCCCGCCTTGCAGGCCAGGGGCGGGGTGGGTGGCGGCCACAGGGTGGCAGCTTGGCCGGGCGGCGGCGGCGCGGGCGTCCCGGGCTGCGGAGGGCGGGAGGACGCCGGTCGTTTCCTCGCCGCCGCGGAGCCGGCTAGCCTCCGAGTGTGCGGGCGGCGAGGCCCCCGCCGCGCCCCCTCCCCCATCGCGGTCCCCGAGGCTAGGGGCCGGGGCCGGGGGCGGCGCCGCGGGATCGCCCGCTCTAGGTGGGGGGCGCCCTCCCGCGCTGGGAGCTGACCGGTTATCTCTGGATAGGGGGCAGGCGATGGGGGCCGCGCCGGGGCACGGGGCAGTGTAGACCCGACCTGACCGGGCTGGGAGGAAGGGAGGCGCCGAAGACGGAAGGGGACCGGTTCGAAAAGCGAGTGTGGGCCGAGGGAGGCCCGGCGGAGACCGTGCGGGGCGGCGACCGAGTCCAAGGTGGGGCGGGGGGAATCGAAGTTGTCAGACCTCCTCTAAGTGACAGCGGGACCCCGTGCTCGCGGCCCGGCCTGATCCTGCCTTGCCGGCTCCGCCGCTGCTTCTCTAGGACTGGGGGCCGGGTCAGGTCGGGCCCGAGGGGCCCGCTCGGCTGTGAAGGCGGCGGACAAAGGCGGCGCCCGAGCGGGCGCAGGTGGTGGCGTCGGGGAGGGGAGCGGGTCCGAGGCACCCACCCCGAGGGGCGGGTGACCGCCGGACTCTGCCCCTGCGACTGCGGGGGCCGAGGCGCCCGCCTGGAGGAGCTGCGGCACTGGTTCATCGCTCCAGCCGCTGATCGCCTCACGGCTGTGGGAAGAGTGGGGTCGACTCGGCCAGGGCCGAGGGGCAGGGGTGGGGGTGTGCGCACGGTGCGTCCTGGTTAGTGGTGACAGGGTTCTGGACACACCAAGGCGATTTTCCCTGTGAGCCGCTTTAGAGCCTGCCAGGAATGAGGGGTTTTCAGCAAGCAGAGTCTGCCTGCGGGCAAAGGTTTCACCCCACCTGGAACATCTAGTCTTCCGTTGTCGACAGTTCTAAGAGTGCAGAACACTAGTTGGATTGGAACTAGGAGACACCCCCCAAATGTGCTCCAGCAATCCCTCCACAACTGCTTTCAGCACTTTTCCTTAGCCAAGAAGGTACCCACATAGAGAAATGAGAAGCTGAGTTTATAAATCCAGGCAGGAATTTAATGATTAAATAAAAAGGTTTCCAGGCTTTTTCCTTTGTGCCACCTGAGACTTTCCTTCCCACTTTCTTCACCTCCATGCCTTTCATAAAAAAGGAGAAAAGACCTCAGAGGGACCACCTGTCTTGCAGGGACACCACTGTCCTTGGCCAGCTGGAGGACACTTAGAAACCACTGACATAAGCTGTGAGTTCCTCCAACCCCACCAGCCACCAGCTCTAAGCTGGATGTGTTTACCTGTTGGTAAAAACTCACTCAGAACTCCCTGTGCTCCCTCATGCGGACACCACACCTAAAGGAAGAGTTGGGATCACAAAGACATGGGAACTCAGGCTGTTTAGAATGTAGATTTTTGCTGAGAATCTGGGTTCCGAGTCCCATCTTGGGAAGGGCTGGTTAGGAGCTGACCTCAGCTGTGATTATTGGTTGTAGTCCCCACCCCCAAAGCTGCCTGTCTGCCATGCCAGAGGGGTAGAATGGATATGGAGTTTATTCATGGCCACCCCCGACACCCTCCCCACAAGGGTCTAGACCCCAGTCTGGGTGGAGTTGATGCTTGTGGGAAAGAGAGGTATTACCTCACATTAGAGACGAAAGTTTGTTCTGAGAGAGTTTAATTGCATGTCTAAAATCCAGAGAATGAAGAATCTCAAGGCCTTTGTGCCTTCTGTGGGGCTACATGGTTTCTTTGGTGACAGTGAGAAGGGGGTGACCTGGTGTAACCACTGGAATATGAA
Organism: Avahi laniger; assembly: GCA_963575035.1. Classification (NCBI taxonomy): domain Eukaryota; kingdom Metazoa; phylum Chordata; class Mammalia; order Primates; family Indriidae; genus Avahi; species Avahi laniger. The sequence continues at coordinate 52,189 of CAUYSK010042361.1, read as the reverse complement.
GAGGAGTTGCCAAAATAACATTTCCCTCTTTGATAAGGGCGTTCTTACCTGGCAGGAGACTCATGCCAATCAGATCCGATGTGTAGGAGGGTCTGCTCTGGGGTGTTTAGGTTGTTTCTTTTTGCTACCTCCTTTTCTTCCTTTCTATTGCCCTGCTGTCCCCATGTCAGGCCTGTGTTGTCACAGCCTCCATTTCCCTCCTGCTTCCTCTGGCCCTTCTGATCCAGTCTGTACACAGCTACCAGAACGGTCTTCCTAAAGCACCCCTTCCTCATGTCACTCCCGTCCCCACAAACTTGCAATGGCGCCCCTTTTCCTGCAGTCTGACCCTAGACAGTGTGCCCTCAGGCTCTTCCCTGGCCCTGCGGTACACATTTATCTTCCTGCATCTTTGCTCCTGCCACTGCCTCCCTTCCTCTTCTCCCACTTGAGTCCCACTTGTCCTTAGTCTCGCTGTTGCTCAGGCCACTCCAGGCCAGTGTATTCATCTGTCTCTGGATTTTCTAACATGGCATCTTCTTAAGTGGTTTTGTATGTTGGAAGTTTCTTAAGGACGGGGAGAGTATGAGTGTTAAACCTTTGTGTGTGTGTGAGTGAGAAAGCGAGTGAGAATGTTCCAGTATTCCTCCGATAGAGCTGTGCATGTTGTTTTTGTCGATTGAATAAATGCAGTTGGCTGCTGAGTTGGATGGGAACAGAGGGGAAACCTTCCCTTTAGCTTCCCCAGAAAAGCTCAGTATGAAGTCCTTGGGGGTTTCCAACGTTTTCTGTCAAAGGCATAAAGATAGGGCATGTTTGGGGTGCTCTAGCATGGGAAATTGAGCTGCTGTTTCTGATAGTTATGCTGGTGAAGAATCTGTCCTGTGGACTGCTCACATGATACCATATAGACATGAATTGGGAAAGGGCTGTAATCCTGTTTTCCTTCTACCTCACCAGACCGTTCTCTTTACCCAGCTTCGCTGCTCTTATGCAGTTTTCCTTGTTGTCCATGCTAAGTGAATCCATATGTTTTATCTCTTCTCAATCCGAGTGTAAATGAGGGAGAAAACATAATTCTGAGAACAGAAAAGAAAAATACTCCTGGGTCTGGCCCATGGATGGGACTTTTGGGGCTGGTTTTGGAAGCGATGTTTATGGGGGCATCACTGATGTGAGAGGCACAGTCAGCCCCACATTGGACCCATCAGAAAGGAAAGCTACAATCCCAGCTCTCTCGGACTTTGGTTTTTGTTCACCATCAACCCTGGATCATGGGGGAAATGGAAAGAGGACTGGTGACCGGTTTAGGCTAGACAGTGAAAAAACATATTCTGTATCCATCCCCTTTCCCCCAAACCTCCCTTTTGTGCCCCAATTTTATGATTAATGGACCAGCATTTCCCTTCCAAGCGGGAAGGCCACCCCTCACAGTTGCCATGGCAATGCAGACCGCTCCCCCGTCAATTAAAAAAAATCCCTACTACTTCTCTCCTCCTTCTACTGTAGCAGGAGAAAAGCTACCTCAGAATGCATCTCCTGGGCTCTCTCCTCAGCTGCTTAAGCTGTTTTTGCTGTGTGTTCTAGAACATGGTCCTTTCTTTCTGGGGATTGGCTGAGTTTCTTCACCTTAAGCAAATTGTGCCCCTTGTGGAACCAGCAGCCCCTCGGCCACTTCTATTAAGGAAACAGAAAATTCCTGTTTATTTATTCATCCACAATGCAAATTAAAAACCAGAAAGAGCCCTCTTCTATCTTTTCCTTTCGAGTTAAAAAAAAAATCCAGTCTACACCTTCTCTGGTGTTTGGAGGTATAAGGTGGGGAGCATTCGACTTCCATAAAGGAAGTTTTAGTGAACCTGGAAGGAATTCAGCCTCCTAGCATACGTACTTCAAAATGGAGTTTTGTGGGGATTTTCAAAATTATTTTCATTCCTCCCCACTTCTCTGTCCCAGCATCCAGGAGGACTTGTGTGTTTTCATTTTATCTGTTCTTATTCCTCTTGGCCTTGCTCCGGCAACATCTGGCCTCAGCGCCCTGTCGCAAGGTGAGTCATTAAGGAGAAAAAAAAAAAAAACTTAAGGAGAAAAGTCTCTGGAGTTGAGAAGTAGCCTGTGTTGAACTAAGGCTGCCAGCCGAAGCTGCCGAGTTTATGGAGCATTATACGAACAGCCCCGACATTAAAGGGCCTCCTTTTTATGAATGGGTTGTGAAGAATGTAAATAAAGCAGCATCTCTCAATGGGGAAGCATTTTACATAAGCAGTACTACCCCAGCCCAAGTATTTATGGGAATTTGCTAGCACAGTCTGGCAAGCCTCACTTCCTTTGTGAACTTGCCATTGTGCTGGGGACTTTGGAGGGACAAGGAGAGTGTGCTTCAGTTCTGAGGGCAGCCCCAGCACCCCTGCTCTGCAGGTTTACCCAGCCTTGACTTGATGGCCAGCTCATGGCTGGAAGTGCCTGTTAGCCCTGCAAAGATGGGAAGGACAGTGTATAGCCGACAGCTTGTGGTGATTAGAAGCACAGGTTCCTGAAGCCTGCAATCCGAAGATTCTGCAGCTCCCGAGCCCTCAGGCTGCCTAGACCTCCCCAGGACAGGGGACAGGGAGGTCCTGGATGATGAAATCCTGCCTGGTTTTATGGGTGGCACCTAACTGGTGTAAAATGGACTGGTTTGAATTTCAGCTTCTTTATGTTTCCCCTGCCCACCTCCTGGTACTGCCACTAATGAGCAGTAAAATGGCTAAAAGGGAGGAGGAGGAAGAGTAGCAGCAACAAGGCTGCGGGCAGCCTGACAAACGCTCTCCGTTCCACTGAGTCACCAGCCCAGCCAATGGGGATGTTGGTGTCCTGCCCTAGATGACTTGTTCTAAAAGCTGGGGACCAGAGTACTGTGGGTTTAGGGAGCAGGTCCCAGGGCTCAGTCATGCCCAGGGCTTAGTTATGCCCAGGACTTTGTGTTGTGTCCTGGGTCAGGGGGTGGGGAGGACAAGGGAATCATCAGATTCTATTTTTTCCAGTGGGAAACACCTACAAGGATGGTTGTTCACCTGACTCAGTGTCTCACTCACAAAAAAAATAGCATTGTGTTTGAGATCTTCTGCAGGCTCAATTCACCAGGGGGAAAAAGTGGGTTTGTCTGTCAGTCTCGCTGATTTGAGTTGGGAACTTATTTCCGAGCACCCTGACCAAGTTGCCTGAATAGAAAAAGGACAGTGAATTTTCTTAGTTAACAGTATCAATGCCAGGCAGGAACTTGGGTCTCGATATTTTTCTTGCATCAGTTCCTTTTCCACTGGGGTTTGGAGAGGAGAGTTGCTTTGCCGGCCCCCCTTGGATAAGAAGATGGGACCTGTGTTTCTGCCTTTCTCATGACCGCAGCAATCTCACCAGGAGTGGTGCTGACCACTCCTGCTTTCATTCCTTCTGCAGTGCCTTTTTGGGATTCCTAGCCTCCATCGATGCAGCTTTTTCAGTTTCTTACCTATAGAGGAGAGGAGTAGCCCACACTCACCACCCTTCTCCTACCTGTACAAAATGGGGATAATTCAGTTTGTCAGTTACATTCTCATGTGACCAGGTAGTTTAGAGGTGAATTTACTGGTTTTTAGAAGACCTTTGTAGATATCATGGGAAAGGTATTATCAGAGTGCTACCTGATGCCAGGAGATCCTGACAAGTATGCCAGAAGAAAGGATGACGTCCGTGTTTCCACTATAGTCAGAACTAGCAGGGTCCTTCTTGGTCGTGAAGGTGTCTCCTACTTTGTTCTTGGAGGGGCTTTTACAGTTTGGACAGAATGTAGAAAAGAATTCTAAAAATGATTGACTGTAAGATGATCTTCAGAGGAAATTAAAAGGATTCGGATTTATTTGGCCCAAAGAGAGGTAGCCAAGGGGCAGTTAATATGTCTCCACATATTAAGACGACTGTTAGAGTGTGATGACCAGTTTTCAGTCTTCATTGCAGTCTGGACTGGAGGAAGGGGATTTCATCTGAGGCAAGAGATGTGGACAGATACGTGGGGGAAGTTTACCCTTTTCTGGATTTACTGTGAGGTCAGGACAACATATCGTTGAAGCCACCACCCTTTTCTAGGATATAAAATATGTTTGTTTCAAAAGTGCAGAAACACTTCTTAAAATTATGTTCCCTGGCCAGCCCACAGATGCCATTTAATTGGAGGACATCTTCAATTCCTTTGTGGTGAAAAATCAGGAAAAACTAATAATATATTGTAATGCCAATAATTCACACAACACAGAAAAACAAAATTGAATGTGCAGGTTACCAGGCTGGCATGTGGCAGCACCATTGTAGCTCACTGCACCCTCGAACTCACGGGTTCAGGCAAATGTGTAAGTTACCTCACATGTTGGTTGGTCTGTGACCCGGCAGCTGTCCTGTGCGGCCCTAGATAGAGGCAGCGTGTTGCAGTGCGGAAAGTGTGGGCTTTGGAATGGATGCTGGATGCCCGCCTCTGCCCCCACTCCCAGCAGGATTGTGGCAACTTTTAACTCTCTGTACCTGTTTCTCCTCCTTGGGATGAGAGGGTAACAACTACCTTCTAGGGCTGCTGTGAAGATAAAAGAGACAGTGAATGTGGTATGCTTAGGGCGGTGCGGGGTGCATAGTGAGTGTGTGACAAACATTGGCCATCCTGTTCTAATAGAAGCCTCTTCACCAAATCGGAAATTCCCTACCCTGCACCCTTAGGGGTTTGGGGCTGATACTGCTAACTCTGGTTCTTTGCTGCTGATTGCGCCTTAATATCTGTGGCATGCTTTGTCTTGATACAAGTGTGCCCAGTACTACACTCACTTGCTTAATGGTTTGGGGATAACAAGTAGAATATTTTCCTGAAGTAGCTGGGCAGTTTGGGAGAGAAAAGAAAGAGGATGGTAATGGAGGAGAGTTGTGCTGTGTAAATACTAGAGGTTTCCTAAAGTAACACCATTGAACTGTGGGTTAGATTGAAGAGGCACAGTAGACCCTTAGGGGTGGGGGAGGGGAGAGTGTGGGGGTCAGGGGGCTTGTATCCTGGGCTTCAAGTGGTGCCATTGGTCTAGAAATGTTATATGGGGTGGGACAGATGGGCAGCCACATCATTGTTTATTCAACAAGCTCTTAAGTCCTATGGGTGGGAGATGTACCCCTCTCCCCATGGAGCTTGCGTCCTGTTGGCAGTGGCACTAGGCACTTATTTACATGAGAGAGATTTGAGTAGGGTGCCCACAGCTCTGTTAGGGTCTGCCTCATGATTCTGCTCCTGCTAGTGCAGTGTTGGGGAGGCCTGGTCTTGGGTCTTGTTCCTCATGGCTGGCTCATTCAGGAGGTTAGTGCTCTGTTGGGGAGGTGGGGAACAGAGCTCCACCTTGGCCTGGCTCGTCAGTTTCTTCTGAAAAGCAAACCATCTCAGGAATCTAAGTTGGTTCCTGGAGTGTCCTGGTGGTTGAACCAACACACATCCTTTGCCATTCTTGGGCAGGTGCTTGGAGCAAGTTAGTGAGTTGCTGACATGTTTTTTTGAAGAATAGTGTATCAGTAGCATGAGGATTCCCCCCCGATTCTGCTGAGGGCCTGTTGCTGAGCTTTGGGGCACCCTGTGCCCTGTTTGTTCTGTTTTATTTCACCCATGTTATTAATTGCTCAGAGCAAATGGGTCCCGGCCCGACCTGGGCAATGTGGCATATGTGTGGGAGGGTCTGAGGAAGCCTTAGCCCAGAACTCTGGTTCCCCCAGCCTGGAGTAATCCGACATGGAGCCGAGAGCGGTGAGTCTGGGAAAAGGTGCATTTGTCTCCTGCTTTTTAAGACTTCAGCTTTTGTCTGCCACCCCTGCTTGCCTCCAAACATTTATGAAACGAATTTCTCAGAGTGCTGCCCACTCCCTACTGGGCTTTCATTCCCAAGGTACACCTAGCATGAAGTAGGCTCTCAGTAAGGGTTCGAATGAAGGCTTGGCTTAGATGTTCCCCCTGAGAAGCTGCCTTGCAGGGGATCTCTCAGCCAAACTCTGAGCATCCTAGCATCCATCCTAGCCCTTGTCACACTGTCTTGTCCTGTCTTCCTATCAGCCTGTGCTCCAATTTCTTACTCTTTTGCATTTTTTCCCCAGCACTTAGCCTGGTACATATAGGGGAAAGGGAAAAAGAATGAGCTTGTGCTGGGTGTGGTGGCCTGCACCTACAGTCCCAGCTACTAAGGAGGCCGAGGTGGGAGGATCGCTTGAGCCCAGGAGTTTGAGGGCGTAGTGTGCTATAACTGTGCCACTGCACTCCAGCCTGGGCAACAAAGTGAGACCCTGTCTTTAAATACAAATTATTTTTAAAAATGAGCTTGTATTGAGCACCTACTGTATTCCAGGCACTCTGCTAGGTGCTTCACACACAAATTTTTATTAAACTGATCCTCACGACAACTTTGCTGTGGAGACAAGGAAACCAAGGCTCAGAGTTCAGGCTGTTGACGGAGCCCACTTAGGATTAGCAGTGGCATGAAGTGGCTTCCAGCCCTGCATGGGTCTCACCTCTGCTGTGTGGAGCCATGGCAGGGGGCCAGCAAATGTTGGCTGAGTGGGCAAAGGTCAGAAGAGGTGCTGCATGCCTGAGAATGAGCAGCAGGTTCTCTGGCTTAGCCTGGCCAGCACCTGTGGATGCACGTCTGCCTCATGCACATGGGAGCTGTGCACCGGGAAGAAGCTAGGGGAAGGCAGAGCCTTGAAGCAGGGACGTGTACTTTTAAAGAAAGCCTCTAAAGACTAGTTTTGTATGGCACGTGATTGCCTTCTAATTTGTCAGGTTAGAGTTTCTTAAAGCAGAACACTGCTATGGCTTAAAATACCGTGCTCTCTGCCCCTCGCCCTTGCTGAGGGAATCTGTGTGTTTTATAGCAACTTTTAAATCCAAAGGGTATAGTCTTGTCTCTCACCCTCAGCCTCTACCTGTAGTAAGGGCCTTGCCTCAAGTCTAGGGTGTTGGCAGTTTCTAACTATGTACGATTCTACCAACTCTACTGTTAACTGTATGCGTGTACTTAGTTGCCTTTCTAATATAAAATGGAGGAGGCCACTTTATAGTCTAAGTTAAAACTCCCCTCCCTCCCCACTGGGATTTAAGTTCCTTTACAGTTACAGGAGATGGGATGTCTGACTTTGGCTCCAGAGCTGGAAGTAAGCAGAGGCTCTGGACCCTAGGGTGCAGTCCTGGACCTGTATGTCTGGACTGCCTTGCTGGGATGGCCGGTGGACAGGAGTAGCCATAGGTAGGACCTGGCTGCAGGGCTGGGCTGGCTGATGCACCAAGCCCTGCCTGCGTGGGTTGAGTGTGAACCTTTCCTGCACAATTCCTCCTGCCTCTCTGGTCTCCCAGGAACTCCCAGTGTGCAGTGTGAGGAACAGGTGGTCTGACAGGCCACAGGTAAGATCAGTGCCTCTAGGGGGCTCTCCTGGCTCCTTAGATGGCCACCAGACCTGAGGGCAATCTAAAAACAAGCCTGTGTCCAGATGAGTTAGGCCAGTTCCCTTAGGTTGTGCACCGTGCTTTCTGCCCAGGTGTTTTAGGCTCCTAGCCTAGTTGCAGGATGAATTGAGTGCCCGTAGCAAGTGAGGCTGACTGGGCGCCAAGAAGGTGGGGTTGCCTCTCTTCAGGGTAGTACCAGGGTTGGATCTTCCTGCCGCAGAGCTGAGGATCCTGCTCTGTGTGGCTGCCTGCACTGAAGCCTCAGTCCGATGGTGGGAACAGGCAGAACACATACTCTCTGTCCCCGTCCCCCAGGGTCTAGCTCTGCCCTCAGAATCTGAGCAGCTCTTTTTTCACCTTAGAGTTGAGTGCTTCTTGCAGCACAGAGCTGTTGTTCAGGGTCTGTTGGGATACACTTCCTGCCCCTGCCTTTCCGCTCTGTTGTAAACTGAGCCCCCCACAATTCACTCCTCACTCTGTCCTACAAGGGAAAAGAAGCATTGTCATTGTCATCTTTCCTTGGGATGGACACTTAGGCATTTTCAGTGGAATAGCAGCAAAGTGGTGTTCCGGCACAGGCTGGGTGTTCAGATTTGTTGCTACAGCCGGCGGGAGGAATCTGCCTGGGCTCCTGCTGGGGGGAATGGCCAGGCCAAGGCTGAGCTCCTCTGTCCTGTCTGGAGGAAGGCAGGGACGTTAGCCTGCCCAGTTCCTGCACTCTGCTAGGCTCCCGCACAGTAACAACACCTCTCCACCACTTTTAAATACAGTTCCTTTGGTATACCCATTTTAGATGAGGAATCTGAGGTTTAGAGAAGCTAAATAAGTTGCTCATGAGGGGCAGAGCTGGCGTTTAAATCCAGCTCTGCCAGACTCAAAGCTTGAGTTCTTTCTACTTTACCAGCTCTTCGAGAGATTCAGTAGATACCAGCCATGTCTTTACCTGGCTTTACCGGAAGGATTGCAGCAGCTTCACCTCGGTGTCTCTCTGTAAAGTAACATCAACTACATTTAAATGAAAGGGAGTCTGCCTTTGTGCTCTTGCTACTTTTCTTCTCTGATAAAAGATTCAAGAAACTCAGTGCTAATGATAAGTCTTACTCCTGTCATGGGTGGGAGAAGCTATTCCAAGAGAATGCAAAGGAAGACAGTGCTTAACTCAGTTCCAGTTGTGTGGTTTCAGCTGCAGTTAGGGGGAGGTGGTTTGGGGCAGCACCCCTCCCAGCCCTCACCGTGGTGACCACTGGTCTGACCTTACCTGAGACCCTCCCCCCCAATACTTCCCTCCCAATAAAAACGAATCAAAAATGCCTGAAACGCAAAATTTAAAGCATAGTTGGTAAGAGAAGATTCAGGCCTTCCTGAACCCTGAGGATGGTGGTGCAGAGTACAGCCAGAGCAGGGTCAGTGAAGGCAGAGCGGTGGCCAGGGCTGAGGCCCTCTTCCTGCCCCACGGCAGCCTCTGCTTATGGGAGTGGTCCGCAGTCCCCCACGCCCCTGTTTTCCCTTCAGTGGTGCCAGCAACTTGCGCTCCCTCCAGGCCTCTGGCCCTGCCTTGCTCGAGCCTTCAGCCAGGCACATAGCACCTCAGGTGTGCTCTGCTCGCCTGGTGCTCCTGCTGCTCGAGGGCAAGAGACAGGGCATCTCTCCTTTCTGCCTCCATGGAGATGACTTCTCCCAGCGCTGCGCAGGCTCAGGCAGCAGTGAGGCCCAGACCCCACCATGACACTTCATTGGGGACTGATCTCCCCCTCGATTTTGAGACCTTGATGTACCTGAGGCAGAGATGGCCTGCCTGCTGTTTTTAGGGTACACTTGTGAGGATTTTGGATTCAACCTGTGGTTCTCTGGCCTTTGGCCTGGGGGTCTGTTGGCCAGCCACTATCCTTCAAGGCAGCTGTGTCGCTGGGGACATTCAGATTGGTTTTCTTTGGCGAGAGCTTGCTTTACACAGTATAGATGAGAGGTAATATGTACCCTCCGAGGTGGGGGGTCCCTCCTAGGAACCTTCTCCCAAGGAGGCCCAGACTACCTGCGTCTGGGAGGACGAGGCTTCCCGGAGAGGAAGGATAGTGCTGAGCAAACCCAGTGCACGTTGTCCCCTGGCAGTGGTGGAAAGTTCCTGGGTAAGCTAGTACGTAAGTGGAGGGGACAGCAGGAGGATTGGCAGGACTAGAAGGGGAGCCAGGCCTGCTCTCCTGGGCTCTTCTTTTCCCAGCCAACCCAGCTGGGCCACCCCCTGCGGGTTGGAGGGGCCCTGGCAGGCTGGGAGCCCCTCCACCCAGCCCCACCTGAGGGAAAAGCTGCAGCCAGCTCCTCACTCTGACTTTAAAGCATGACTCACACATGCTCTCCCCAGATTGCAGTGCTGAGACCCCAGCCCCTCCTCAGGATTCCAAGTGGCTGAGTGACTTCGCAGCCGCCTGAGGCACCACAGGAAAGCTAAGAGTTGTTTTGCAATGTGCTTTTGATGGCCTTGGGTGTTTCTAGCAGGTGACGGGATTTGGCAGATTCAAGAGAGGTTAGCAGGAGGCTCTTAAGCTTGATTTGGAAATGTGACTCTGATTCAGAGGCTTCCCAGGATCTGTGCCCACCCCTTGGGAGGCAGTGGATGTCCCTGAGGGACTGGAAAGCTGAATGGGAGGTTAAGGAGCGAGATGTCTACAGGGAACAGACTTTCAGGTTCTGGGGACAGTCTCCTGAATGTGGAAGGTGTCTCTTCAAGGCATTGACTCTCCTTCCCCCCTCTCCCTGCTTGAGACCTTCGTGTGTTAAGAGGGTGACTCTGAATGGGGCAGGTGTCCCAGGACCCAGGGACCATCCTCCACGCCCATGCAGCCGGCCTCTCAGCAAGCTGTGGGGCAGTGGTCATCCCCTGCTATCAACACTTCTACTAGCCAGGCCTGAAAGCACCTCCCTGTACTCTCTCTTTCCTATCCACCCCCTCTTACTCTGTACCTGGTATCCTTGTCCTCACAGGCCACAAGCCCAGGTGATCTCAGCCTTGGCCCCTGGCCATTTGTAGGCCCAGCCCCTCTGGTAACTTGGGGCCTGTCAAGGGGCTTCAGCGCCTGCCCAGCTGTATGGTCTGTCCACTCATCCTCATCTCCCGGCCCCTTGGGAGTGGGGGAGGGCCAGGCCTGAGCTTTCCTAAGAAATACAGATGTGCCTCTGCTGCTTCTCTGCTTGTGCCTCCACCCCCAGCACAGGGGAATCCTGGGTTTGAGCAAAGGGCCTGTGGGTTATAAGCAATGGGATGCTTTTAAGAGTAAAAGGAGGCATTGGCAATAAGCATGCTGAGCAGACAGGAACGGGTGGTCACCCTCATTAGAAGCAGGAACAGTCTTACAGAGCCTAGCAGATGCCTGGGATTTTTTAGGACCTCTCTGTCTGTGCTTCAGGAATGAATGGATTTGCCTTCCATGACTCTGTCTTGCCTGGGGCCCGGTCTCTGGGCAGTGGCAGGTCCCCACACGTGGCCAGAGCAAAGCCTGGCACACTGCCTCTCCGTTCCAGTTTTCCTAGTCCTGTCTCAGGGCTGAGGGCTGCTCACACTACCCTCCGCCTGGTTTTCTGAGTACTCCTCCTCTACTAATGCAGCATGTCTCTGGAGAGAGCATGCCCAGTGATCCCAGGCACTGGCCCAAAGGCCACAGGAGCTAGCTGGGAAGGACTCAGGGATCCCTGGGAGCCCTCAGGCTTGGGACTTTCAGGGTTAAATCCTGGTCCAGCAGGGACTGCTTCCAGCTTCTCCGTGGAGTGAGTGTGAATAACAATAGCAGTGGGGAAATTAAGCTGAAAAGCCTGGGCCTGCTGGGTGGGGAGGGGTCACAGGGGTGCCTGGTGAGGGGCAGAGCCTTGTCTGGCACCTTACTTGGCAGCTTCTGTGCTTTGGATTGAGGAGAAGGTAGGAGACAGCTCAGTAGTCTCTGAGTCTCAGTAGTCTCAGCCTCCCCACGCCTCTTAGTTCTTTATTGCCTTGGCCTTGCCAGCTTCCAGTGCACAGCCAGCTCTGGCCTCTTGCACTCAGAACTGGGGTCCAGGCTGCCCCAGCTGGATGTTGGGGGGCTTTTGCCAAGCCAAGTAAAGTTAGGGGGATGATGCTTGGTCATGGGTGTTTTCTGTCCGGGGCTCCAGGGTTCCTGAGGCTCCCCTCACCTCCCTCCACCCTGCCTTCTGCTTGGCATCTTGCCTGCCAAGAGGGAGAACTAAGGAACAGGGCAGCCCGTTTGTCACTTGTGTTAATTCTTCGCTTTAATACTTTCTTTTCCCAACTCTATGTGGCTGACAGGGGTTTAAATCTATATTGCGAGGTCCGGTGTGCAGTCCCTGTGTTTCCTGCACCGCCAGGAGTATGCTAACCCTAGCTTTCCTGACACCTTTTCCCCAGGTAGTGGCACTCTTTGGGCTGCTCTTCCTGGCATTTGAACCAAAGTGGGCCTGGCTCCTAGGGCTGCCTGAGATCTCCCTGTCCATGAGCTCCTCAAAGCAAGACCCTTCACAGGGATAGGGCTTTTCCAGCAAGACCCAGGTTATGGCTGTCCTGCTTTGTGTGCCAGATAGGGAGTCCTCAGAGGCTGGATTTTGCCTCTTTCACAGCCCAGCAGGCAGGTTCCTCATCTCAGTTCCTTGACATCCATCTCCTTATCCTCTTGTGGCCAATCTTGGAAGCCCCATGTTGGGGGAGGAGGTTGGTGATACTTTCAAGGAAAAGATGGGCTCCCACCACCCACTCCCCGATCCTGGCTCAGCATCTTCAGAGACTCACCCTGTCCTGTGATGAGTACCTAGTTGGATATAGAGCTTTGCCACCAGCTCCTGTCCCCTGACCGTGGGGTCTGCATTGTCCCTAGGCTCTCCAGGGGCTTGGTTCAGAGAGACCATAGGCTCAAAGGAGAGAGAAGGAACCGGTTCTTGCACAGATGGTGGTAGCCCGATTCCACTGGCCCATCACATTCTGGAAGGGGGGTTCTGGAAAAATCCATATTGGAGATGGGGTAGGGATAGGCCAGAGTTCCTGCCGGTGGGGCTGGGTGGGCTGCAGCGGGGGAGAAAGCAGGCAGGGAGGGCTCCTCATTGCCTGCTTCTGCCCTGCAGGTTGGAAGTACTCCATGACACACACTCGGAGGAAGTCCCTTCCCATGCTGAATTCAGGCCCCACTGGCCGCCGAGAGCCCCTGCAGATGGAAGACAGCAACATGGAGCAAGGGGCTGAGGGTGTGGAGCCAGGCATGCCTGAGAGCCCTGGGCACCCTGCAGGGCGCCGCAAGAACTACCCACTGCGTAAGCGCCCACTGGTTCCCGAGAAGCCCAAGGCCTGCAAAGTGCTGCTGACCCGCCTAGAGAATGTGGCTGGTCCCCAGAGTGCAGATGAAGCAGACGAGCTGCCCCCTGACCTGCCTAAGCCCCCCAGCCCAACCCCATCCAGCGAGGACCCTGGCCTCGCCCAGCCCCGCAAGCGGCGCCTGGCTTCCCTCAATGCCGAGGCCGTCAACAACCTGCTGCTGGAACGGGAGGACACCAGCAGCCTGGCAGGCGCCCGCCGCAGTCGAGGGGGAGACCCCCACCGCAGCCGCGACCGCGACCGGGCCGCTGGGGGCTGGTCTAATTCCAAGAAGCGGCCCCGGCTGGCGGACCTCGGAGGAGGAAGTCGAGACTTGTCACCAGAGGCAGCACCGGATGAAGGTGCCCGCCGAGATGGAGACCCAGCTCCCAAGAGACTGGCTAGCCTCAATGCAGCTGCCTTCCTGAAGCTGAGCCAGGAGCGGGAGCTACCCCTGCGGCCACCTCGTGCCCACGCAGAAGCAGATGGGCGCTCCACTGAGCCCCTGGCACCCAAGGCCCTGAGGCCAAAGTGGGCCAAAGTGAATACCAAGAACTATTTCAAGGCTCGGCAGGGGACTGGCTCTGGGGAGGCTACAGGGCCACCTGGCTGGCAAGGGCGCCCTGATGAGCCATGGCCATCTGCCACACCTCGTGGGTCATCCGGCCAGCCACCTTACCAACCCCTGAGCAAGGCCCTGGAGAGCCCCTTGCGGCTGCGCCCCCACCTGCCCCTACTGATGGGTGGGCAAGCAGCCCTGAAGCCAGAGCCTGGGCGCCCAGGCGAGGAGTCACCTGCCCCCAAGCAGGAACTGCATCAGCCTTCTTTCCCCACACCTCAGCTGTCCCCCCTGCCGATGCCTGGCAACCCTGCCGACTACAGCGGCCTGTGTGTTAGGCCTGAGCTCCCTGCAGGCAACTTTTACCTGTACTGTGGTCAAGATGGGCTGCAGTGTGGGGGCTACTCCCCCTGCCCCATGCTCCCGGAGGGCAAGCTGTCCCCAATAGCTGCACCTAACGAAGGGCTTCTCTTGGCCCCGAGCTCAGTGCCCTCAGGCACCCCTTTTCAGCACCCTCCCTGGGGCTCCTCTCGCTACTGCTCTAGCGAGGACACTGGAGTAAATGGCTACAGCATCTGTGGAGTGTTGCCCCTGTCCCTCACCCACGTTGGAACTACCTGTGGTGGCTGCCCCTACAAAATGCCTTTTGCAGCAGGTAAGCCTTCCTAGGGGTGGGATATCCTGAAAAGCCTCTGAGATGTGGCATGCTGGGAGGGTGGGCTGTGGTTCTGTGCAGGAGCCCTCCCCTGAGGGTCTAGCTGCTACCTGGAAGGTAGGGAGCTTTGAGAAGGTAGAACCCACCTAATCTGCCCCAAGCCTAGAAGCATACCCAGGAAGGGGGCCCCATATTTAGTTCTTAACAGGGTTTTGCCCAGCTGTTAGGGAGATTTCTTGGCCTGGCATGTAGATAGCATTGTGGTGGTGGAGGGTGCAGGAGGGCCTCCCCTCCCTCCTCATCAGGATACCCATTCATTCTTAGACTCTTAGTAGCAAGTAGTAGATATTGAAATTAGGGCTTTTACCAAGTTGTTCTCATATTCCTTCTGCTCTCCTCGAGGAAAGCTAGAATTTCGTACTTTCTGGAAGCCAATACCATCTCCATGCAGGCAGAGTTCAGCATTCACAGGAAGGGTGACAGGTACCAGGCTCAGGACGCAAGCAGTAGGGTAGCTTTGCCCTGGCTCTGCAGGCCTTGAAAGAGAAGAGGTACCTAGACTTACTTTAGCATCACCTTGCTCTAGGTGTGGGCACACCCTGAGAACACACAGGCCAAGTTCACTGGCGTAGATGGGATGGTGTCAGGGCCCACAGCCTTGGTGTCTGCCTTCCTAGCAAGACCCAGACACCTAAGAAGCTCTTGCTCCACCTAATAGGACAGCGCAAGAGTCATTTCTCTTCCCCTGGACTGGTAGGGATATTCTCGACTGCCTCTCCAGGACCCCTCCCCAGCTTCTGGGTGGAAATGAGATGACCAGAGTGACCCTGGCCAGCAGTTCTGCCGTGTTGCTGGGGAGGTGAGGGCTGGGCCTTCCCAGACCTCTCCACTCCCCCACCTCTCTTATAGGGGTCTATAAAACAACTTTATAGATCAGTTGGCTCTGGACAGACTGGTCGTTTCAGGTTCCGGCATGAGTTAGAGATCTAAGAAATGGGAAAAGGTTTTTTCTTGAGCTTTTCCTTCTCCTTTATATCACTCCTCAAGTCCAGACCCTAACCTCCTCGCCCTAATAATAAGGACACCAGTAAACACCATGTGCCAGAGACTGTTCTAAGTGCTTTACATATGGGAGGCTGCTTGCCATGTAATTGAGCACAGACTCTAGAGCCAGACAGCCTGGAGTGAAATGTTCTTCCCCACGTCCTTAGCCTCATGACTGCGGGACAAGTCAGTAACTGCTCTCAGCTTCCTTAACTGTAAAATGGAGGTAGTGGTACCTACCTCATAGGGCTGTTGAAAGGATGAAATGAGTTACATTCGTAAGAAAAACAACCAGTTCTGAACATGTATGATATTTGTAACTACTATTTATATTGCACTGAAGGGCAAAGTGACTTGCCTGAGGTCACACAGCTAGTAAGTGGCAGGTCCCAAGCTGTCTGACTCCAGAAACCCTACTCCTAAGCACTGTGGAAGCCTTAGAGAAGTTTACATCTGAGCTAAAGATGTTTCCACTGCCTCTTTCTTGAAGGCTAGAAGGGGAGGTAGAAATGTCTGCTGGCCAATCTCCAAGATTAGGAACTGCCCCACTCCTTGGATAATCACTCTGACAGTCTACCATGAAGCCTCTGATCCTACCTGCCACCTCAGTGGCCTCGGAGTGCAGTTAGAATTAAGACAGGAGCAGGCTCTGAAAGCGAGTGGTTGAGGAGGTTACTGCATATACCATCCTGACCCACTCTCTCCTTTCCTAGAAGGCTGCAGGTCCCTAGGCCAGCTGGAATTTCCTCTCCCAGAAGCTGGACACCCTGCCTCACCTGCCCACCCCCTCCTGGGATGCCCTGTACCCAGTGTGCCACCTGCAGCAGAGCCTGTCCCCCATCTTCAGACACCCACCTCAGAGCCTCAAACAGTAGCCCGCGCATGCCCTCAGAGCGCCAAGCCTCCTAGCGGGTCCAAGTCAGGTCTGCGCACAGGCTCTGGCTGCAGGCACACTGCAAGGAGCAAGGCTGCCCGCAGGCCCAGCCACCCCAAGCAGCCACGTGTCCAGCGCCCACGCCCTCGCCGCCGCCGCCGTCGCCGCACTAATGGCTGGGTGCCTGTTGGAGCTGCCTGTGAGAAGGCCGTGTATGTCTTGGTGAGTGCCAGGTCTTCGCTGCTGGGGAGAGGGAGGGTGGCAGTGGAGACATGGGACCTGCAGTGAGGGTGGGTCTCAGGAGCCACTGGCTCTCTAGCTACTCTGAGAGGCAACAAGGCTCCAGTTCACTTGTGCCCCAGGAGTCAGTCACGTTGGCCCGGCCTGCTCCCCAGCCCTACTGATCCTACTGGATGCCTGGGAAGGGCAAGGGACACACAGTCGCAGCTGGTGGCTGCCATATCTGTGACTGACTTGGGGCAGCGGTCCGAGTGTCTTACCCTTTCATGCCTGCTCACTGTCCTTCTATCCTGGATCATGAAGTGAAGGACTTTCATGAAGGTTTTTAGATAAATTTGTATAGGGGAAGTTGGGATGTGCAGAGAAAATTAGCGATAGAGAGACTGTCTGGGATGATGAAAAGAGCGTCAGCTACAATTGATCGAGCACCTCTTAGATGCCAGAACTGAGCTAAGCACTTTGCATGCATCATCCCCTTTAATCTTCACCCGACGCTAGGCTCTGTGGTATGTCATCTTCCTATAATTATCCCCATTTTACAGATGAGGAAGCGAGGCTTAGCCGTAGATTAAATAACTTGCCCAAGGCAATGGTGGTTTAAGGGTTCAGACCCAGACTGTCCCATTAGGAAGCTTGAGCACTTACCCAGTGCTGGGGGCTTGGAGTGGGAGGATCACCTGCAGGGTGTGGTGGTCAGAGCTCAGCCACAGAAGCTTCGGGCCACTTTCCCACCCCTGTTCCCATCTCTCATCCTTTCTCCAACCATGGGAATTCCCCACGCCCATCCTGTCCCTGAAAGCCAGGCTCAAGGAGAAGAGTCCAGCATGCAGGCATGCTTAGTGGTTTGACTACCCTGAGGAGGTTATAGAGACCACATCGTTCCCTCCTTTCCTCTATCCTCACTCTGAGTATGGCCCTGCGAGCCTGTTTGTATCATTGGTTTCTTGCCTAGGATGAGCCGGAACCAGCCATCCGAAAGAGCTACCAGGCAGTAGAGCGGCATGGAGAGACAATCCGAGTCCGGGACACTGTCCTCCTCAAGTCAGGCCCGCGAAAGACATCCACACCTTATGTGGCCAAGATCTCTGCCCTCTGGGAGAACCCTGAGTCAGGTACCCCTCCTTTTGACTGGGGACCCAAGGGGAAGCTGCCTTCCGCAGGACTTAGAGGCCCCAGAAAAGTCCTTGCCTGGAGTTTGACCTGGCACGAGTCTCCCCATGTTCCTGGCACAGAGCATGCTTCCACTCAGCTGGGGTCTTTCTGCTGCCGAGCGCTGCGGACAACCTTGTGGCTTGGGTTGGATCAGCTCATTAACTTTTCCAGCTAGCAGGGCTGGGCACCTGTCCCCCTACCTCACCTGTCAGTGCCTTCTGCCCCTTCTCCCTCCATGCCTAACAGCATTCCAGGCCACTAAATGCTTGGCCTGGGGCAGGGGATGTGGGTGGATGGAGCCTGCAGGATTGGCCCAGGCATTCAGGTTGGATGAGCCTCCAGGGCAGACGGCCAGCCTATCTGCCTATGTGAGTAACTTGGATTGCCAGCCCAAACCATGACCACTTCTGTTGTCCCCGCAGGAGAGCTGATGATGAGCCTCCTGTGGTATTACAGACCTGAGCACTTACAGGGAGGTCGCAGTCCCAGCATGCACGAGGTGAGCTGCCTGCAGATAGGGCCGGGTGGCAGAGGGAGAGGTGGTGGTATGGGGAGGGCAGCCATGGGCAGTCAAGTCCCTGGGTTTGTCACCTTGGACTCCAGAGAACTTAGAGAAGAGCTTGGGGTTTAGCCTTTTATTCTGACATTGCCCCAGTTCATGTTTCAAAGGGAATAATAAGCTTTGTCTTAAAAGGGGAACAAAAAGGGAGCCCTTGAGGGCAGGAGGTGCCAGAATGGGAGAAGTAGGAGAGGTGAGTGGAGCTGCACACCTGGCCCCATTTGGGGGTGTCTGCATGATGAGAGGGGGAGAAAAGATGCCTCACGCCCTAGGCTCTGCACCAAGCCATGTGCTGAGAGAGGTAGCTGCCGTCTGGGTGTGGTCCGGGCTCACCTTTTATTTCGTTTCCCCTTGCAGGGACTTTTCATCTAACTGAGAAGATAGGGACCAATTCCCGTCTCCTCCCCTGGGCAGGGGTAGGGGCTCAGGAGGTCAGTGACAGTCAGGGGCTGCTTCTGAGAAGGACAGGACCTAGGAGATACATAGGGGAAATGCCTGGGAGCAGTAGGTGAGGCATCTATACTTAGGCAGAATTTCCAGGGAAGCTCCCTGGCCTTCTGGGGTCACTAGCTGGAGTTATCTCAGGTCAGCAGTCCCAGCAGAAGGGCTAATGTCTGCCTTGCTCCAGGAGTTAGGTGCTTTCCAGCCCTGGTAACCAAACTCCACCTGCCTCCCCTTGAGCCTTTGCAGAATGAAGTCTTTGCGTCACGGCATCAGGACCAGAACAGTGTGGCCTGCATTGAGGAGAAGTGCTATGTGCTGACCTTTGCTGAGTACTGCAGGTGCGTGACCCTGCACCCTCCAGCTGGCCTTTCCCCTCAGTTTCCCCAGGGCTGTTTGGGGGCTGCCTGGGATTCCCCCAGGGAACCTCATTCTGCTCTGGGCCTGATCTCACTCACTGGGCCTAATCTCCCAGAACTTTCTTCCTTATGGCCTGCCTCTACCATCCTGTTTTTTTAGAAGAAAGAAGAAAAATTGTTGCCTCACGCGGGAGAATGGTTGGAATAGAGTTGGGGGGGTGACAGTACTGCCCTTGGGGAAAATCTGGGAGAACTGGCAGGTGATTAGAGGGAGGGTGGATGTGTACTTCAGTGACAGAGAAGATGGGGTGGCAGTTGGCAGAGCAGGCATTGCCCCCATGACAGTGACAGGGGTGGAGGCAGCACCACCCCTTGGAGGATGGGGGGGGCGGTATTCCAGCTCTCTGGGCAGGGTAGGGAAGGAATTGGTCTTCCTGCAAAGGTGGCTGGGGTAAAGGCAACGAATGGTATGTCACTGCAGATTCTGTGCCATGGCCAAGCGCCGAGGTGAGGGCCTCCCCAGCCGGAAGACAGCACTGGTGCCCCCCTCTGCAGACTACTCCACCCCGCCACACCGCACAGTGCCCGAGGACACGGACCCTGAGCTGGTGTTCCTTTGCCGCCATGTGTACGACTTCCGCCATGGCCGCATCCTCAAGAACCCCCAGTAGCCTCCTCCCGCCCACACTGGGGCTCCCCACGGGTAGATGGGGCTTGGGGCAGGGGGCACTGCTTGAAGCACAGCACTTGGTTAAGGGGCCACAGGAGCCTGTGGTTGCTGGCCTGTGGTTCTCTTGGTGGGGGGAAGGTCAGGGGCCCCTATGGGTTCTGGGCCCTATGGGAGGGAAGGGGAGGCCGGTGTATAAGAAAAGCATCAGAGCCCTCAGCTTGGCCCAGGGTATCTGTCTGTGGTCCCCTGGGTGGAGACTCGGAAAAGCAGTCTTCCCTGGGGCTGGGCCAAGCCTGAGGGACATGGGGGCCTTGGAGGGGAGGGAGTGGAAGGAGGGGCAAGATCCTACAGGAACCAGGCCCAACAGGCCCTCTGGAGCCTCCCTCAAGCCCTCTAAGGGGGAATGGGAGCCAGCTTTACCTCACCCACTGTGACCCGCTGCTTCCCCTCAGCCTGGGACCAGGCTCTCCCAGATTCTAGCACAGCTCTGAGCTTGTTCCTTTGAGGCATAGAGAGCCAGAGTCTGGCTTCCAGAGCATAGACTTCCTCTTCCTGAACTCGAGGCCTTTCTCTGGCTTTCCTCCTTTGCCCTTGCAGTAGCCACTGGTGCTGGGACAAGTTGACCCGGCCCTGACAGTTGTAGGTGTGGCCCACTCATGGGAGTCAGTCTCCTGTCCACCTCCCAGAGAAGGCCACCCAGCAGGCCTGGCTTCCCAGAAAGTAAACGGATCAACGTGGGGTTTGTCACGTCTGGGAGAGCAGATGGGTGCTGGGAGAGGGTGGGGGGGGCAGGGGACAAGGAAAATTGCTACCTGATTTATTGAAGATTTTTCCTCTTGCCTTACTCTTGGAGGTTCCAGGAAACCTCTTGCAGAACTTCACACATGACTCTTCAAGCCACACCCACCTGAAATCAAACCAAAGGAGTGCTGTGGCTCCCCTTGCCCTGCCACCCTTTACCTAGTCTTTCGTAGATTGCACTAATTCACATCCCAGCGGAGAATCAACACTGTATCAGTCCACAGACCTGCTGAGCTGCAGCCAGTCACTCTAGGAGCTGAGGACCTGCATTTTCAATTTGTTCCTGTTGCCCAGAGGCTCTGTTCTCACCTCATGCTGCTCCCCCGAGTAGATTAAGAGGCTCAGCCCCCTGTTGTCCTTGCCTGGACTAGGCCCTGGCCTTGGGACTCTGTGAGGGGCTGGAGCAGCCTGGTTCTTTCCTGTTTGTACCAAAGAGGAGCATGGTGGGGAGAGGGAGTGGAGTGCATTGTGGCTTGGTCCTGGCGCTGGGAACCTGCTAGCTGAGCACTTCCACAAGGGCATACCCCCAGGGACAGCAGCCAAAAAGGTCAGCAGTGGGTCCTCCCTTAGGGAGGAGTGGCAGACACAGACCCAGCAGGCTGAGGAGGTGGCACTGGAGGAGGACAGTCAGGCAGGGGCTGCGGAGGGAGGTGGACGTGAATCCTGACCTCTCCCCGGCAAACCTGCATGCTCTGTCCTGTCCCTTAGAAGATGACTTGCTCCTGATTGGTCATTAGGCTTGGGTGCAGCCTGGAGGCTTCAGAGGTGAATTTATGCTTGGGAAGCCTGGTCCCAAACCCGAAGGGAAGGGACTTGGGTCTCCTTGTATTGAATAAGCTGTTTGGGGGGAAGTGTCTGTGTGGGAGGACAGGGCAGTCATTAAGAGAGGTTGGCAGAGTGGCAGCAGGGGCTCTGGAGAGCCAGCCTTGGAGCCTGCTCATTCCCAGGATGCTGGGCCCTTGCTGCCAAGGAGCTCAGCCTCGCCCAGCAGGAGAGGAGATCAAGGCCCCTCCTCCCAGGAGGTAGGGGCTGCTGCCCAGAATTTAAATGCTTTTGAAATCTCTTAGATGTGGAAATATTTTTTCGAACCTGAAAATGCAGCTGGTAGAATTTCAATGGAAGCATAATCCATGTAAAATATATTTTAGTTGATATTTTGTAAAATGCACTTTTTGTGTGTGTCGATCTTGGTTTCCCAGATCTGTATTTCAGTGTTTACAAGGGAGGGAGGACCTTTCCTCACCTCCCTTTTGACAGAGATAGAAGTACTTCTTTAAGAAAAAAATAAATTTGAGAAATTGTATTGATTTAGAAAAGGATCATTTCCTGTGTGTCCTGTCATCTTTTGGTGTGTGGGTGTGGAGGGACTCACTGTTCTTATTTCCTGGGTCCCTCGTAAGCCTTGTAGCGCCTGTGCTCGCTGAGGCCAGTGAGCGAAGAGGGCTGGAAAGTAGGGGGAGAGGAGAGTCGACAGAGGAAGTAGGAGCTTGGAGCTGGCTTCTTGACATGGTGGTGGCCACAGCTGCCTGTTTGTCCGTGTGAAATCCTCGGGTTGCCAGCCCTTACCTGGTCAGTGACCTGGGGACTGCAAGTGAAGATACCACCTCGTCACAGTGGGGAACTGGCCAGCAGAACCTGTAGTGGGGCCTTAGTGTCTTGCAACTGGCACTCCTTGCTTGCTGAGGGAACGAAGGCCACATCATAGGCTAAGGGTTTATGGCCAGCTAGATCCCTGCTCCAGCCCAGTCCCAGCCTAGAAGCCTCATTGTCGACCATGTTCAAGGTGGGGTGGCTCTAAGGCCATGGGGGTTCCTGGGAGGCAGAGCATGGCCACCAAAGCAAACCCTCTTCTGCATTTTGTTACGGACATCCGGTGTTGGGGGCAGGTGCATTTCCATAGAGGTTATTAGTGGCATGAACACCTCCATGGACTTGCTATAGCACTGCCTTTGCTGTCCACAAGAGTCCCTTGGGTGATAGCCTATCCTCATTTTACAGACAGGAAACTGATATGGAGATAAGTACGCTGGCCAAGGGCTCCCCCAGAGTAAGACTGCCTCACCCTGACTGCTAACACGGAAAACTGCCCTCATACAGAAATGAACACATGTGGCCAAATTATCAAAAACCTTTTTAAAGGCCTTTTTTCCTCTCCTAGTTTAAAAGATACACTTATTGGAGGAAAAAAAAATGATCTCAGTAGAAAATGTGACTATCAGAAACTGCTACCAGAAGCAAGGAGCAGTGTGGTCAAGGCTAAAACCTTTACACAGACTTCTAACAGCGAGTGGGCATGTGGTGGCCTGAGGGTGCACCCCAGCATTCAGACTGGGATATGGGGAACTGGAAGACCACAGGCTTCCCTCACCTGTCCTGTGTGCTCTCGTGTTGCTGGGAATGGGGGGCATCTATGAAAGCTCTAGCACTGTCTTGTCCCTCAGAACCCCCTCATCCTGAATTCATCTGATCAGGGGTAGCTCCATTTTCCCACTGGTATCTTCTGTTCCTTTTCCATCATTCTTCGGTACAGCCAGCCCCGGCATCAGCTGCTTCCTCCCATCCGTTCCACAATGTGCTCCATTAATCTCGGAAGGACCGTGGTCAGGAATTTAGGTTTTAGAGTCAGAACGACTGTAGTGAGGCTCAGCTTCCCTGAGCCTCTTTGTTACTTCAGCTGTAAGAGGGGAATGCCTTACTAAGGGAGATAATGAGGACAAAACACTTAGCAGGCGCCAGCCTCAATACGCTTGGGCTCTACTCATTCGG
This sequence comes from Avahi laniger, assembly GCA_963575035.1. NCBI lineage: Eukaryota > Metazoa > Chordata > Mammalia > Primates > Indriidae > Avahi > Avahi laniger. The sequence goes on along the minus strand of CAUYSK010042361.1, from coordinate 29,305 downwards.
CTACTGTGCTTCAGAGCCTTGCTGGCTCCCCACACCGCACGGTGAAGTCTGGGTACTTAGCTAGGCTAGCTACTGACGTCCAAAGCACTGGGCGGGGGCGGGGGCGGGGGCGGCGGGGGAGTTAGCCTGGTGCCGTTGAGCACACATTGGGCTCCAGGCAAGGAGACTGCTGCTCTGTGTCCCCAGCTCCTCGCCCTTCAAAATGTGTGCTGGCCACACCAGCAGTCCTGAGGCACCAACTGGTCGTTAGTCCCTCCCCAGAGTGCCCCAGTTATCCCAGTGCTGCAGGCTTAGGGGAGAGAAGGCAGAGGAGGGGAGACTCCATTTCCAGACGTTTCGCGTTGCCCCGTCGATAAGCACTGTAGTCCCCAGGTATTGCTAAACCCTATGTCACCATGGAGACATCGGTCAGTGTGTGACAGTCCTGTCCCTCTTTCCTGGAGTGTCCAGGACCTACGGGGCCGGGGGGGGGGGTGCGGGGGGTAAAGGCAGCGAGAAAGAGCACACCGAGAACTCTGCTAACAGAGAAAGCCCGGCCCCCGCATGTCTGGAGTGGCAGAGAGGGCTGTGGTCTTCCTGCCTCCAGACCCGCTGTCGGAGGAAGGGCTCGGCCAGGCCCGAGTTTGCGACGAGCAGTAGGTGCGGGTCCTCATCGTCCAGCTCCCTGAGGGCACACGCTGAGCGACAGGGGGCCGCAATCTTTTCCGCCTTCGAGGTCTCAGCAGCTTTTGTCCCCAAGCCCGGAGGACCGGGGCGGCCAGTGCTTAGGCGCCCTCTCCTGGGTAGGGGTCCGCGTGCGCCCTCCCCAGCCCGCTCCCCGTAGGCGTGCCCGCCCCTCTCCCCGCCCCCGGCGTGGGCCCGCCCCGCGCTTGTGTCACGGCTGGGCCGGGGGTGGAGAGCGGCCGGGCGGGACATCCGGCCCTGGTACCTCGCCGCGCCCGCCCGCCGCCCGCTCCAGCACTGCAGCCCGGGAACCGGCCACCCCCTCACGTCCCAGGGCCCCCAGTCCTCCCCTCCCCGCCTCTCTCTGCCGACTCAAACCCTCTTCCCGCTCCCTGCCCGAGCCCGCCTCCCAGACAGCCCTCGGATCGGCCGGGCGGGCGCAGGCCCCCACCCCGGGAGCACCATGTTCCCCCGCCCGTTGACCCCGCTGGCAGCCCCAAATGGCGCCGAGCCCCTGGGCCGGGCGCTGAGGCGGGCCCCACTGGGCAGGCCCCGGACCGGGCTTGGGGGACAGCCCCTGCTGCTGCCGTCCATGCTGATGTTTGCGGTGATCGTGGCCTCCAGCGGGCTGCTGCTAATGATCGAGCGGGGCATCTTGGCCGAGATGAAGCCCCTTCCCCTACACCCTCTCAGCCGTGAGGGCGCAGCCTGGCGCGGGACAGTCCCCAAGCCTGGGGGGCTGTCCCTGAATGCTGGGGACTCAGACTTGCAAGTGCGGCAGGACGTCCGGAACCGGACTTTGCGGGCGGTGTGCGGACAGCCCGGCATGCCCCGGGACCCCTGGGATTTGCCGGTGGGGCAGCGGCGCACCCTGCTGCGCCACATCCTCGTAAGTGACCGCTACCGCTTCCTCTACTGCTACGTCCCCAAAGTGGCCTGCTCTAACTGGAAGCGGGTGCTGAAGGTGCTGGCGGGTGTCCTGGACAGCGTGGACGTCCGCCTCAAAATGGACCACCGCAGTGACCTGGTGTTCCTGGCGGACCTGCGGCCTGAGGAGATTCGCTACCGCCTGCAGCACTACTTCAAGTTCCTGTTTGTGCGGGACCCCTTGGAACGCCTCCTGTCTGCTTACCGCAACAAGTTTGGCGAGATCCGAGAGTACCAGCAGCGCTATGGGGCTGAGATCGTGAGGCGGTACAGGGCTGGAGCTGGACCCAGCCCTGCAGGGGACGATGTCACCTTCCCAGAGTTCCTGAGATACCTGGTGGATGAGGACCCTGAGCGCATGAATGAGCATTGGATGCCCGTGTACCACCTTTGCCAGCCTTGTGCGGTGCGCTATGACTTTGTGGGCTCCTATGAGAGGCTGGAGGCTGATGCCAACCAGGTTCTGGAGTGGGTGCAAGCACCACCCCATGTCCGATTTCCTGCTCGCCAGGCCTGGTACCGGCCAGCCAGCCCAGAAAGCCTGCACTACCACCTGTGCAGTGCCCCGCGGGCCCTGCTGCAGGACGTCCTGCCTAAGTATATCTTGGATTTCTCCCTCTTTGCCTACCCACTGCCTAATGTCACCAGGGAGGCCTGTCACCAGTGACCTCGGGTGTAGGGCCAGCAGCTGTTGCGGACTGGTTTTAACAACACCAGCTTCTTGTGCTTCTTTCTGCCATTCAGAGAAACCCTGGCTCTGGGGCTTGGGGCTTCTGCAGATGCCTGGATGGCAGTCTACCCTCAGAAGTTCCTTGTCCAGGGTGGATGCCCACAGTGGCTGAGAGGACAGGGCTAGACAGGAGGCCTGCTGCTCCCCGCTGGGGAGATCTCTTGGGGGCCTGTGTGATCCTTCTTGTCCTGGCAGGACCAGACACCAGTTTGCCAGGGAAGCAGCACATCTGATCTAAAGACTGGCTCCCAGCCCCCAGCTGCTGGGATTGTGCAGTCCGCCTGGTCCACCTTAATTTAACCTGTGGCCAAACCCAGAGGTGGCACCAGCCAAGAGCAAGCATGACCAGAGCCAGGAACCCTGTGGCTCTGATCTCCCGTTTATCCACCGCATATGCCTCAGGACTGGAGTGAGCAATTGTGCCTTATAAATGACTTTTGTGCTTTCTGCTCCAGACTCAGAATTTCCTACACTGCTAGGTTCTTTCCGTTTTTCCAAGGAAAGGAAAACTGAAGCAGGGTCCTTGCCTGGTAGCTCTAGGACCCAGCCCTGCAGGCATCCAAAGACCCCTGTGCCCAGTCTCTTCCTAAGGCTCTGGGAACCTTCTCTTTAATCCTCCCTTCCTACCCCAGAGGGCTTTGAGATTGTGACTGTGGCTGGTATGTCTGGCTGCCACTTTTCTGATGCATTTATTTAAAATTTATACTTTTTGATAGAACTCTTGTAAAGGCTTTGTTTTCCTAATAGCTGCATTTTTAATAAAACTGTTTTGTATATAAAGTGAGCATCTCTGTGATTCCCCCTCTGAGGTCCTGTGGGTCCAGCAAATCTAGATGTCTGTCTCCCCAGGGTGGGAGAGGGAGCTTACAGGTGGAGAAGGTAAGACAAAGTGTCACCTGCTTCAGCTGGTTCAGTAGGCCATTGCCATGGAGCCTTTGGGGGCTTCTAATAGGCCATGCAAGATCACAGACTCAGATTCTGGGGTGTCACCAAAGGGCAAGCCCAGTTAGGAATGGCCCCAGATCCAGAGAATACCTATATAGATTATTCCCTGAAGAAGGGGGGTGGGTAGGAAACATGGGCTTCTCTTCCTCTTAGGCAGGAATACTTCTTGAGTGATGAGGTCCCCAGAGTGTTTTTAGATGAAAAAGGGGATTGGTGTGTGAGTAAGGGAAGGTTATTGCTAGCGTTGAGCACTGGAAGGAAGGAAGGCGAGGAGGTTGAGTCAGGGGTAGGCTCTTGCTGACGTAGGTCCAGAGGAAGTTGTGGGAGGAATAGTCAGAGCAAGAGGACAGCCCTGTGTGGCCTGGTCCCCCACTGCTCTCTAGAGAGCCCAGGCCCCACAAGGGATGGTGAGCGGAGGGCTGAGCCTGCTGTGCCCTTGGGAGAGGGGCAAGGCCAGGGCTGGCCCTACCGAGTGATCCATTTCATATGCCCTCAGTGGGAACTACTCTACTTTAGGGGCCTGAGGCTGTGGCAAGAGGGGGGCCCAAGGGAGTGAGGGAGGGAGGTGCGGAGGGCCCCTTGCAGGCACCACCTGTACCTAGCTTTGCTATTGATCAGATTTTGGAGAAGAAAACTAACCCCATTCCCAAATTTGGGGGAGGGACTTCTATGGGCACCCATGGCTCTGCCATGACTCATCAGATCATGTCGCTTCCAGGAGGCCTTACCTGATCCCCTATCTGGGTCTAATGACCTTCTTAAAAGTCCCCTTGGCTCTGGGGACTTTATCTAGACTGATCAAGTCCCAATTCTACTCCTCACCAGCTGCTTGACTACCTCTCTGAATCTCTCTTTTTCCACTGTAGCACGGGAATAATAACGCCTGTCTTATGTGGATTGCTGCGGGATTGATGAAGACATAGTGGGTAAAAGAACCCATCCCAGCACCTGGCTTGATGGATGTTCTTTGAGAGGCTGGTTGAATATCTAATCCCTCAGAGGCCTGGGGGACGGGAGAAACCAGGACACTGTGTCCAGCCCAGCGCTGGAGACCCCAGCTGCCTCTGGCAGAGCTCCCTGGTTCACTTCCTCTTCCAATGAGCCAGTCCTCTGAGCTTCTGGTCCCTCAGGAGCCCCTCCTGCATGCCACCTCCTCTCCCTCTTCTTCCTTGCCCAGGACCTACAGCAGCTCCAGACCTATAGCGACCAGTGAGTCCCCTCACAAGGGCCCGCAGCTTAGAACCCAGAGAATGCTGGGCCCAGCTGTTGTATTCGCCTCATCTCATTTAATCCTCATGACAGCCCAATGCCATAGGTGTTAGTTATCCTGTTTTACAGACATGGAAACTGGCACAGAGAGAGCAACCTGCCCAAAGTGTCCAACCCAGGTCTGTGTGCCTCCCAGATGGGAGGCGGGGAGGGAGGAAAGAAGAGCCAGAGAGCTCATGGAAGGTAGGGGTACAGAGAAGAGGGAATAGGAAGGTGAAGGTAGAGGGAGGGTAGGTGGGGTCTTAGGGGAGTTTGCAAACATTCTTCTTCTTCAGTTCTTCCTTTGCAAAGAATCCAGTTCAGCCCAGCTGACTTTTACCAGTCCCTGCCCCGGAGGAGTAGGGGGCACATGAAGTCCCCTGATGTGGCTAATTTATTGACTACTCCTTCCAGGCAGAAAAGGGATGCTGGGCCATAGAGCATCCTGACAGCCACAACCGGCCACCTGTGGCCTGGGGAGCAGGGTCTGAAGTGGGAAGTGGGGAGGAGGGCTGGTGAGACAAACTGCCTCCTACTGGCTCATTTTTATTTCCCTCCAGTCAGCCCCTGAGGAACTTACTTTGTCATCCACCCCTCCTTTCAGGACTGCTTAAAAAAAGCTGCCAAGGAGGTGGCGTAGAGTCATGGGATCCAGCCAGCCCTGGTGGGATCTGCTTTGTACTAGGCACCCAGGCCAGAGCAGGAGGTGCCGGAGGCTCTTGGCACCACGGGCTAGGGCAGTGGCATTCCCAGGCATGGACAGCTGGACTATGTCTTCTTGGAATTCCTCCTTTTCACTGGGTCTGCTCTGATAATGACACAGAGCCAAACCCTGCGCTACTGCCTAGCCCCTAAAAAGACAAGGGGCCCCTTTAGAAGTTTCTGAATCCTGGACAACCCAGGTCCCCTGAGCACAGAGGGGTGGGGCTGGTGGTTATTTAACTTCTATCCCACTTCTGTCACCACCCCCCAGGAGCATCACACCACCCAGGCCCCCTGCAGGAAACAATAAGGGCACAGTGGAGCAGCTGAGCCACCCACCCTGGTGAACCTACAACCCTCACCTCTCCCAGGGGCCCATCACTAGAGGAGGCCAAGCTCCCAAGCCCCCTCCCAGGACGGATCCAGTGCCTTTGTTTTTGAACCAGCCACTGCCTGGCTCCAAGCGAGAGGAAGGCATTCTTCCTCTTCCTAAAGGGAAACACTAATAATTAACAATAGCTGCCTTGAATTGAGAGCACCTGTATGAGTGCTTTACCTGCATTATCCTCTTCTTTCTTACAAAAACCCAGCAAGGTAAGTAAAACTATTCCCACTCTGTGGATGAGGAAATTAAGCCTAAGTGACTTGCTCAAAGAGATGGTGGACTTGCATTAAAACTCAGCTCCTGGCTGGGCGCGGTGGCTCACACCTGTAATCCTAGCACCCTGGGAGGCCGAGGCGGGTGGATCGCTCAAGGTCAGGAGTTCGAGACCAGCCTGAGCAAGAGCGAGATCCTGTCTCTACCGAAAAATAGAATGAAATGATCTGGACAACTAAAAATATATATATATAAAAAATTAGCCAGGCATGGTGACGCATGTCTGTAGTCCCAGCTACTTGGGAGGCTGAGGCAGAAGGATCGCTTGAGCCTAGGAGTGTGAAGTTGCTGTGAGCTAGGCTGACGCCACAGCACTCACTCTAGCCCGGGCAACAAAGCGAGACTTTGTCTCAAAAAAAAAAAAAAAACAGAAAAAGCTCAGCTCCTTCTCATGTTTTTTCCCCTAAAAGTGAACAGGCACTTTAAGTTATCCAGCTATGACATTTGCTGATGAGCATCATGTTCATTTTCTCTAATTTTTACACCCTTCTGCAGCCCTCCTTCCAAACACTGCAGGAATGATTCTGTCCACACGTCTCTCCAGCTATTATAAAATTACCCAGATTTGCCTACCCCGAAGATCAACGTGCCATTACTGTTGGACCCAAATCATGAATATATTGGACTGTCAGTTTGGGTCCTCCAAGAAGCAGATGCAAAGACAGAATTAGATATACAAGAGAATTATTGGCGAAAACACCTGTGAAGGATAAAGGGGAAAGGGGCAGGTGTAGGCAGAAAGAGCCTACACCTGTGAAAGGAGAGCGGGCGGAAGAATTGGGTGGGAAGAGTCTCAGATTACAGTGCGGCTCTAAGAAAGTCTCAGTCAGGCCAGTGGGAAACGCCAGGCAAAGATTATTTATTAGAAGAGCCCTCCATGGGCAGAAATGATCCAGCTTCAGTATCCCCAGGAGTGCTTAGTCATTGGCTGGAAGCAGTCAGAGGAAAGGTGAACACTGAGCCAGACAGAAAGGTGTGGAGGCTGCGGGCTGCCAGCCAGCTGTACTTCTCCCAGCAGGTTCTCTTGAAGAGAGACTTCCATGGTTACCACACAGACCGAACTTGGCCACTCTGACTTAGGAGCATGGGCCCCCAGGGGTTCTATTAACATAGTGGCTTTTTTTTTTTTTTTGACATAGTCTCACTCTGTTGCCCAGCTTAGAGTGCTGTGGCATCAGCCTAGCTCACAGCAACCTCAAACTTCTGGGGTCAAGTGATCCTCCTGCCTCAGCCTCCTGAGTAGCTGGGACTACAGGCATGTACCACCATGCCCAGCTAATTTTTTCTATTTTTAGTTGCCCGGCTAATTTTTTTTGTTTGTTTTTAGTAGAGATGGGGTCTTGTTCTTCCTTAGTTTGGTCCCGAACTCCTGAGCTCAAACAATCCTCCCACCTCAGCCTCCCAGAGTGCTAGGAGTACAGATGTGAGTCACTGCGCCTGGCCGACATAATGGTCTTTCGAACAACCAGAACACAGCTGCTGGCCTAGCAAGAGCCTCTAGATATCTGGGGGATCCTGAACTGAACTCCCCAATGGCATCTGCAGGCTTTACAGATGCTGTAACGTTCATTCAGGATGTTTTCCCTGCAGTTTACCCAACTCGCTGCAGGTGGTGATTATGTTTGGTTTGTTTCTTTGTCACCAATTGGTGGATAGTAATGATCAGTTTTGCCCAGTTTCCCTCTCTCATAGGTCACATCCTTCAGCTGGGAGGGGAGAGCAGACTTACCCAGAGGTGGAGTCTCAATGCTGGTGTTGCGAATGCCCCAGGGGATATAGCCCAAGCTCCCTCAACTCCAGGGGACAACCTGAGAGGGACGGGAAGTTCCCCCAAAGAGAACGACCAGGGACCTGCATGTGTATGAGTGCCAGAGTGTCTGTATCGTCCTCTACTGGGCTCTTCAGCTGGCTGCTGCCAGATCCTGGCTGCAACGGGGGACTCGTCTGCAGAGGAGTCTCCACAGAGGCAAAGGGAGTCACAGGATCAGCCCTCATTTTGCCATTGTGAGGGGACAAGGAGGACCAGGTCAGCCCAGGTCATCCACTGCCCCTCAACCCTCCAGCAGGAAAGCTGTGCCAGCCTGGGCCTTGGGGTGGGGGTTTGGGGGGCAGAGAGAGATGAGGAGCTTCAGGAGCTCAGGGAGGAGGAGCCTGCGGTGCTATGCCAACAGCTGGTTTGCAGATGGAGAAAACCAGATATTTGGCCTCACAGCAGCCCAAGGAGCAGGAGACCATCGAGCATCCACCTGATTACTTCTCCATTCTCAGCCTGGAGAGATTGAGCTGCCCCTGGGACCCCAGCCAAATCCCAGAGTCCTCAGAGTCCAAGCACTGTGGCCAGAGCGGCCATCAGAGCAGAGGAGTCCACAGAGGAGGGGGTGGAGATAGGGCTGGGCCCTGCTAGTGCTGCCTGCAAGGGCCACAAGCTGCCTGGAGGAAGGCACTTGAGGCGGCCCAGGAACAGTGGGGTTGGCTGGGTGAGGGTTAGGGCTGGAGGGTGGGACATTCCAATTGAGGAGCTAAGCACAGTTGAGGGTCAGTTGACCTCTGGCAGCACAGGCATCCTTCCCCGACTCCCACCCGTGAGAAGTTCTAATGAGCCTCTTCCACAGAAGCTGGTGGACACATGGCAGGCTAGTCCCCTCGAAGGCCCCCTCCCGTCTGAGTGCAAGTGTCCGGTAATGAGAAAGAGAGCTGTTCTGATAGATGAGGGACAGCGAGCTGACCTAGCTACACAGGAAAGCCAGGAAGGAAAAACCCAGCCCTGTGCAACTTTTGAGGAGGGGTCTTTAATTTTTGACCACTGACACTAGACTCGGCCCAGGCACCCACAGACAAAAAAGTGACTAGATGGAGAGCTGGGGGAGTGATGGCCACAGAGGAGGGACAGAAAGGAAAGGAGGCTCAGTCACAGCTCAGATGCTGGCCCTCCCTAAGGACTTTCTCAGCTATCGACCATTTAGCCCTTCCTTCCTCTGAACTCGGCCTCCTAGGAGAGCTTTCAACCTGTGGTGCTACTTCTCTGTCCTGTAGACTGAGGTTTCCCAAAGGCAAGAGCCAGGCCTTGTTTCTCTTTGTACTTAGTACAAAGTAGGTGCTCAATAAAGGTTGAATCAATGGAAAGCCTGAGGACTGGATGGATGAATACATGGGTGGATGACGATGTGTGAGTGTGTGCATATGTGTATGTAAATGAAAGGATGGATGGCTAGATGGATAAGTAGTTGGATGGATAAATGGATGCATGGCTGGGTAGATGGCAGCAAGGGGAATAAAGGAAGATGAACTTCTGTGAGAAAAGAAATCGGGAATCACAATGGACATCTGGCAGCTGGCATATTGCCTCTTAAAAAGAGGAGACGACTGGAAGGAAGGACATGTTCCGCTAAGGAAGCAATAGCAGGGGTTTGGGGTCCCAGATGGAAGAAACGACCCAGGCAGGGCTGGGTCCTGGGCTTGCTGAGATGTAGGAGGGAAAGGGTGCCATCTGGACTGGCAGAAACAAAAGTAGGTGAGAGACAGATGTCATGAAAGGTGGAACCAAGAGAGGACAACCACGAGAATTCCCCAGAGGGAAATACTTGAAGCAATCAAATGGCTTCCCTAAAGCAGAAGTAAAAGGGGGCCATTCATAACCCACCCAGGCAGCATCCTAAAGGAGAGTGTCCCAGCCTCTAACGGTTCTTAGACAGGGAGTCCCTTCGGGAATAAAGGAGTCAGAGCAAGAAGATTCCTGTGTTCCGGTCCAGGCCCTGCCACAAGCCTCTGATGATCTCAAGCAGGTCCCTTCTCTGAGTCTCAGTCTCCTCACCTGTCCCCTTCTCCACCTTACCAGGGTTTGCAGACCACCTGAGGAAAGGAGTTTTGCACAGTGTAAAACTGTGCACAAACAGAAGCATGGAGTACGGCAGCGGCATGAGAGCTTAGGAGTCAGGAAGTCCTGGATTCAGATTCTCGCTCTATCGCACTTACTAGCTGGGCCAATTGAATAAGCCCCTAAACCTTTCTGAGCCTGTTTCCCTGCAAGTGAAATGAGCAAAGTACCATCTATCTTGAAGAGTTGTTGTGACATCTCAAAACAAGTCACAGAAAGTGCCTGCCATTGAATAAATGGAAGCCAGTATTACACACAAGGGATTTATCAGGGCTGCTGTGTGTGTCTCGGCAGCGGCGACCAGGGCACGGGCTGGAAGGAAGAGGAGGGAAGGAGCACCACCTTCTCATTCTCATGCAGGTGCCATCTATCTCCAAGGTCTGCATCTAGGGGGCTGCCTCTGACAAGCCTGGGATGAAAAGCATCATTTCCAGCTCTAAGCCATACCTTTCCACAGAGGAGAGGTCTGAAGGTCAGGTTCTGAACTTGTCTGATGACCTGAGCCAGGAGGGCCCAGCGTCCTCCTCCCACAGGGGGAAGATCATGATGCTGTCATCTGTGAGGGGCGACCTCTCTGTATCCAGGAGCACTGTTCACACCTCTTGAAGGGCCAGGCGGGGTTGGGGAGGCTCCAGCACCCCAAGACTTGCCATCATCCCATGCCAGAAGCCTGTCACCCCACTGTTCTACAGCATTGTTCTCTTGGTTTATGAAATCATCTTCCACATAGATGCAAAAGTCAACTAGTCATAGTAAGGAGCCACCATTCACTGACTGTTTCTTTGTGCCAGGCCCTGTGCTGAGAGATGTCTGTACACCTTTTTTCTACTGTGTTTATTTTGAAAATGTTCAAACCTACATACAAGTTATAAAAATAGTACAATGAATACCATGACCTAGATTCACCATTTAACATTTGCCACTTTTGTTTTATCTCCTTCTATATGTGTGTTTTACTAAACCATTTCAGAATAGATTACAGACATTGTGGTGCTTCGTCCTAAAAAACTTCTGCACATATCTCCTAAGGAAAAGAATGTTCTGCTATGTAACTAGGTAGCGTAATCAAAACTAAGACATTTTACATTAATAAAATGGTATAAATCCATATGCAAATTTTCCCAATTGTCCGAATAACGTCCTTTATGACTTTATTTTTTTAATCCAGGATCCAATCAAGGATAATGCACATTTTCTTGTCATGACTTCTTAGTCTCCCTTAATCTAAAACAATCCTCCACCTTTTTTGGAGGGAGGGGATCTTTCATGCTAGCAACATTTTGAAGCATTCAAATCAGTTGTTTTGCTGAATATTCCTCAATTTAGATTTTCTGATGGTTTCCTCATGTTAGATTCAGGCTGACCTGCACATTTAGTCCTCATGGTGACTCTGATGGATTTTTCTTCTTCATTTTATGGAAGTGGAGGCTGAGGCTTAGAGAGGGCTCTCACGTAGCTACCGAGAGGCTGACCTGGGATTGGATGCAGAGAGTTGACTCCAGTCTGTACTCAGACCTCATGCTGCTGCGAGGAGCAGCTGTGAAGTCTTCGCAGTTGGGTTCTTCTTATGACAGATTCATTCATCAGCCCCCTTTAGCACCTTGGCCACAAATCACAGATTTTGACAGGGCTTGGGGTGGGAAGAAGAGGGGTATCCCAGGGGCGGGGACGCCTGCGGCATCCTCTCTGCAGTGAGCCCTGGCCTCCATTGTCAGCCCCATCTGGAACCGCCCCCCTGCCTGCCCCAAGAGCTCCTTTAGGCCACCTTAGAAATTTGACTTTCTCTGCCCCTTCTAGACCTCCAGGAGAAGTGATACGTCACATCGCACACACCACACGCCACACTACTAAGGATGTAACAATCCTCTGGGTACAGTCATATCTCTCAATTCTGTCCCATTGCCTAGCAACTCTAGGACATTTCAGCCCTTTCCAACCAGAGGGTGGGTGGAGGGGACAACTACATGACTAGTTGGTTCCTTCTTACTCTGGGGGTCTCAGAGTCAAGGAGGAGCCTAACAGTCAAGGAGGTTCTTCCACTCTGGGAAATTACCCTCCTCCTCCCAGGGGACGAGCAGTTTCTTTAGGGTCTTTGCTCCTGGCCTGGGAGCCACGTAAATATACTACGGAATGTGGGGCTCCTCCTGGGGAGGAGAGTCGAGAGCTAAAGGGAGGATGCATACCTCCCTCTGCAGGGACTCTTTGAAGAGAAAAGGGTAAAAGGAGACGATCCAGGTAAGAACCTCGTCGTGCCAGGAGAGTTAGGCTTCTCATAGGATGGTCCCACAGATGTTCAGAAAGCTGCTGGCCGAGAGTGCTGAGTTCGGGTTCTGGCCTTGCCTCTCTGTGAAAGGAGAGAGACGGATAATCCACAGCTCCCTCATCATGCGAGCCTGCACTTACTCTTGAATTCATGTGTATTACTTTCACCATTTCATTTGGGTAAAGTTTGGGCTAAGTGTCATTACCTAGGGTCCTTGGGACCCCTTAGGGGTCTGTGGGCAGAATTCAGGGTGTTGAAAAAGTTGGGGGAAAAGATACCTCTTAATTTTCACTAAACTCTTCTTAAATGCATAAAATATTTTATGAAATGTTAGTGTTGTGAATTATTAATATTAGCAAAATCTGTGGCTTTGTCATCTATAGAAATCATAGATATTTTTATATCACTTTACAGTTGCTTAAATATCATTTATACTCACCACTACTTAGAAATTATGGGAGTATTAGATCTGTCACTAGATCCTTAACATGTTCACAGAGAAATACAGTAGTCCCCCCTTATCTATGGAATGTGTTTCCAAGATCCCCAGTGGATGTCTGAAACCACACATAGTACCAAATCCTGTGTACACTACGATTTTTCCTATGTGTATTTAACTATGATAAAATTTAATTTATAAATTAGGCACAGTAAGAGACTAACAACAATAGCTAATAATAAAATAGAACAATTATGACAATATACTATAATAAAAGTTATGCGAATGTGATGTCTCTCTCTCAAAATACCTTGTACCATAGTCACCCTTCTTATAATGAAGAAGGAACAGGATGGGATGGCTCGAGATTTCATCATGCTACTCAGAATAGTGTGCAGTTTAAAACTTATGAATTGTATATTTCTGGAATTTTCCACTTAATATTTTCAAACCAGAGTTCACTGCAGGTAATTGAAACCATGCAATGCAAAACCATGGCTAAGGAGGAACTACTGTACATACATAACAATATCATATTTTTGTTTTATAGTAGTTTGATAATTCAATTTCAATATAATTGGTTTCCTTGGCAATATTATGCATTTTTATGCAAAACATTTATTCTGAGGCTTCACCAGAGCACCAAAGAAGGCCGCGGCACAAAAAAAAAGTTAGCCTTGGGTTTAGGCTGTGGAACTTTTTGTGAAACCAAGATTCAAGGAAGAATTTTGAGGAGTCTTCTAATTTTGAATTTTCAGTGCTGACAGTAATCTAAACAAATTATAATAATTATAAATTATAATAACCCTACTGGTTTGAATGACTACTTTCTAACTGAGTACTGCCACCACCTCAGCTTCTGAACTGCATTTACAACACAGGTGGTGCCAAGCAGCTCCACCCAAATCCTTCCATTCCAATTAGAAAAAACAGAGGCAGATCTAATAATGTAGATGGTGATGATACAAAAAAAAGAAAAAAATGGTGAGGTTGAGCCCTGGGTAAAATGAGTTGCTAAACTCAAAGAACCTGCACTCCAGCAGTGAGCACCATAGTCTGGTGGGTAGAATTCAGTTGCAGGAAACACAATGTTGCTGTCACATAAAATTAATGATGTTAATTCAAATTGTTTTCGTTGTAATTTCATTTGAATTTGTAAATTTCTTTTGGCTTTTACAATAGTATAATCACTATTAGCATAAATATCCCTAGCTTCATGTCTGTTCTTACTGGTGTAACATGTTGACACCAGAAATCTGGGCATTTTTTTCTTTTCCTTTGATCGGGGTACATTACTCAAGGGTGAGAAATGCTGGCTGCGGTACTTACTGATAACTCTTCATGTTTCTTTCTCTAGCTAACCCCTTTTTCTTTTGAAGAATGACTGAGTTAGGGTCTCAAACAATGGAGTAACTTGATTTCGAAGGCTTCCCAGATACAGGATTAAATAGCGAATTACTTGGTTATTTCTGGAAATGTCAAATGTGTGATTCCTTGGTTTGTCTGAAGTCAGTTTCCCACACTGTGAGGACTGAAGCTTATTGGAGGTTTTATACACATTGAACAACTCCCTGTTTTCCCCTCACCCCAGCCCCTGGCAACCACCATTCTACTTTTTGTTTCTACAAATCTGATTATCTTAGATAACTCACGTAAGTAGAATCATGCAGTATTTGTCTTTTTGTGACTTGCTTATTTTGCTTAGCATATGGTTCTAGAGGTTCATTTACGTTGTACTATATGCCAGTGTTTCCTTCTTTTTAAGGCTGCACAGCATTCCATTGTATGTACGTACCATGTTTTCCTTATCCAGTCATCCAACAGTGGACATTTAGGTTATTTCAACATCTTGGTTACTATGAATACTGCTTCAATGAACATGAGCATGCAAATATCTCTTCAGTTCTTTTGGATATATTCCCAGAAGTGGGATTACTGGATCATATGGTAGTTCTATTTTTAATTGTTTGAGGAACCTCCATAATGTTGTTGTTGTTGTTATTTTTTAAGATGGAGTCTCGCTCTGTCACCTGGGCTAGAGTGCTGTGGCATCAGCTTCGCTCACAGCAACCTCAAAGTTCTGGGCTCAAGCGATTCTACTGCCTCAGCTTCCCGAGTAACTGGGACTACAGGCGCATGCCACCACACCCAGCTAATTTTCCTATATTTAGTAGAGATGGGGTCTCGCTCTTGCTCAGGCTGGTCTTGAACTCCTGACCTCGAGTGATCCACCTGCCTTGGCCTCCCAAAGTGCTAGGATTACAAGTGTGAGCCACTGTGCCCGGGATCCGCCCAGCCTAGTCTTGCCATCTTTGTGGAAGATCATTTGACCACATACACGCAGGCTTATTTCTGGGCTCTCTATTTTGTTCCATTGTCCTAATGGCGGCCCTTATGCCAGTACCACACTATTTTGATTACTGTAGCTTAGTAATGTTTTGAAATAAGGAAGTATGAGGCCTCTAGCTTTATTCTTCTTTCTCATGATTGCTTTTAATTATTTGGCGTCCTTTTAGATTCTATATGAATTTTAGGATGATTTCTTTCTATTTCTGGAAAACATGCTGTTGGTAGACCAGGGTTTCTTAACCTGTGGTCCCAGAATCCCTAGATAGCATACAGAGTGGTGAGGGTCACCTGCCACTGTGTTTGTCTGCCTCTGAGCATTTTTATCTGGTCCCAGGAGCCTGCAGATCAGGCTCCTGATCCACACACTCCACAAAAGTCAGAAGTGGTGGCCCTGGACAGTCGATTTGTCATGATGCAAGGGGGAAATCACAGATAGGCATGACATCCAAAGGAGCTCACAGAACACAAATCAGGCTTCACTGATACTTAATATTGTTGCTGTTGGGTTTTTCAGTTAGCATTATGGACACTGTGGTGAAAAGATTGCCATCTTACCCTGCACCCTTGTATAAGGCTGTTACATACAGAGCACTATCTGATTAATGCAACGGTAGCGTTTTGCCCTAAAATGGATGTCTGCTTTCCCAAAACCCGTCCTCCTTTTCTGTTTGGGTCTCTGGTGGTGTATCATCTCGCACTGCAAGTCCCACGGGAGCAGGACGGTATGATTTTTAATTGTTCCTGCCTTCATCTTGCTAGGTGTAGGAGTTTGTGATGAAATTGTTACTGTGTGTGTTCCCTGGTGGTGTCTAAGCAGGTTGGGGAGCAGCTTCACAAGGTGTTGACACATTTTGTTCAGCAGCTTGTATTCTCAAGCTTCTATTGGGACGGTAAACTTTCAAAAATAATTGTTAATATAATTGTTATTAATGTGACTCACTGATTAAAACAGGAGTCAAACAACAAGATCTTATGCTTTATTTTTCATAATTCAAGGTACCCCTTTCCTCCTGGAAACCACCACCTGAATTGCAAACGTTAAGACAATGTTTCCTTGGACCAGCAAAGCGAATTTTCCCCTCTGTGTCAGCTCCCTTCTCTGGCCCTCTCTTTGCCTAGAGTGGCTTTGGCTTTGTCCTCAGGCCCCCTCCCTCCTGAGCCACAACCTTACTCAGGTGTCTAGAGATGTTTTACCATTCAGAGAGCGCTGTCACTAGCATCACTGGTCAGGGAAGCATCCGTGCATGCCACGGTCATTAGTGAGTGCCTACCTCGGGCCAAGCCTGTGCCAGCATTTCCCCAGAGGAACACGAGTTGCATTCTGGTGACAGGCCTAGTGAAAAGGTTTGGTGGGCAAATATGTTGGGGAAATCCAGTTACACAGAATTTAAAAGATGACTGTAGGATGGTTTTTTTTTCCCCTGACAAGTTAATGTGTCTTGTTTCTTTGTGTGGAAGGTGGAGACAGTGGAACCTGTACTGTCCTTCCAAACTTGTTTGACTACATACTCCCTTTTTCACAGGTCTGGGAGTCCTCTGAATCCACTTTGGGAAAGACAGATCTGCAGGAGGCTCACACCAGCTCCTAAACCAGCTTTGCTGTTTTGCCTGTCTCCTCTAGATGAACACATGCACTCAATGTTTTCATCTACTTCTGATTTCTCCATCAGTGGGTATGATTCAGGTTGAAAGATGGGAGGATGGGTACATGAGTGTTTATTTTATTACTCTTTGAAATGCGTATATATTTTATATATACTCTTTTGTATGTATAGTTTTTCAAAATTATATTTTTCTCTTGCTTTACTAATAAGTACCATAGCTTTTATAATCCACATACCATTATTTGTTGACTTTAGAAATAGATAATGAACTTCCTGAAGTTTTAAATTATAATAAACAAGTCTAAAAATTGGTCAATATAGGCTTATTTTTTTCTCACATATCTGTTATTTTAAATATTTTTTTCCCAAAGTATATATAAAAAGACTGTGAGGCTTGGAATGCCCATAAACATCACTAAGTTGAATGGTGTGCCACAGAGTAGAAAACTGCATCCTCTATCCTTGTAAGCCCATGTTCTTCTTAGGATATTTACTATAGTGGTTAAGGGCACAGGGTGGTGGCTCACACCGATAACCATGGCACTTTGGGAGACCAAGGCAGGAGGCTCACTGGAGACCAGAAATTCAAGATCAGCCTAGGCACCGTAGTGACTTCTTGTCTCTACAAAAGTAATAATTAAAAAATTATCCAGGTGCAGTGGCACGCACCTATATTCCTAGCTATTTGGGAGGCGGAGGTAGGAGGATTGCTTGAGCCCAGGAGTTTGAGGTTATGGTGAGCTATGATCTTGCCACTGCACTGCAGCCCGGGCAACAGAGTGAGACCACATCTCTTAAAAAAAAAAAAAAAAAAGAAGAGCACAAGGTGGGAAATCAGACAGATCTGTTTTCAAATCCCCAGTTCATTTATTGTCTGTATGATGTTGGGTAAATTGCTTCACTTCGTGCAGCCTCAGTTTGTGGACCAGCAGAATGGGTTTGTTTGGAGATTTAGATGGAATAACACTTGTAATGCTCTATAAATTGCAGCCATTCCTATAAAGTACTTAACAGCGCCATTACTAGATCTGGCCTTGTGAACTAGCAAGCAGAATGAATGACTGCTCTTTATAAAATCAACAGCAAAAATCTTCTTGCCTTCTACTTTTGTGATGGTTAATTTTGTGTGTCAACTTGACTGGGCCACAGGATGCCCAGATATTGGGTCAAACATTATTCGGAGTGTGTCTGTAAGAGTGTTCTTGGAAGAGATTAACATTTGAATGGATAGACTGAGTAGAGCAGATCGCTCTTCCCAGTGTGAGTGGGCCTTATGTAGTCAATTGAAGGCCCGAATTAAAACAAAAAATTCCAACCCTCCCTCAAGAGTAAGGGGTAACTCCTCCTGCCTGATTGCTTTGAGTGGGACATTGGCTTTTTCCTACCTTCAGATCTGAACTGAAACATTAGTTCTTCTTAGATCTCAAGTCTGCCAACTTTCAGACTTGAATTTATACCATTATCTTTACTGTTTTCAGGCTTTTGAACTCAAACTGGAACTACACCTTCCACGGTCCTGCGCCCCCAGCTTGCTAACTACAGATCTTGAGACTTCTTAGCCTCCATAATTATGTGATATGATTCATTATAATAAACCTTTATATATATATATATGTACATACACACACACACATCCTATTGGTCCTGTTTCTCTGGAGAACCCTGACTAATACAACTTTGATTGATATTCTTTTAAAATCCCAATTAAGACCATCAAATGTCAGAGAAACGTCAACCTAATAACTGGTGGTAAGCATTGAATATACAGTGACTCATAGAATTAAGACTGAGTGAGGGTTAAAAGAGAGGAAATATAATGTGTTAGGGCCATATGTTCATATAGTGTAGCTATAGAAATAGGGGAAGGATGGGGAGAGTGTACGCAAGAAATACTTTTCAGTGCTTTCAGTGATTATATCGATGGTTAATGTTATTCTGAGACGATTGAGTGTGTGATGTGGGCTAAAGTGGATAATTAATAATGTGATATTCTAATTTTATCCTGCCCCGTGTCCTTGAGAATCAGGCTTCCTGGAGTGGAAGAAAAGAGATAGAAATGTAATACAGAAAAGGTTAAGCGAAAACCCTGTAGTCCTGCATTCTTCTCACAAGCGACAGCTGCCTTCCCTTGAACCCGGAGCCTTTATGTTCTCACACCCAGCATACCATTGACTCTGCCTTCCTGAGAGTCCCACTTGCCTGGGAATTGCTCTTCCTTTTCCCTTCCCAGTTCCCACCCCAGTAGCCATGTTAATGACATGAGATGCCCACTGGCTAGAAGTGTTTGGACACCTTTTACTGGCCACATGCATGAAGAAGCAGAGAAAGAAGGCCTGGAGAAAGAAAATCAAGAAGTTCCCAGCAGAGAAGAGCTGCCCTGATTCCTGACAACTTTCTTGTCCCTGGTTCTGCTTCCTTCCTGAGGCCTAGCCGCATTTCTGTCCTTGGGCTCTGATATCCTTATGCTAAATTTCCCTTTTCTGTTTAAGCTAGCTTAAGAACTTGTTTACACCTGTCAATCTGGAAAGGGTCTGACTGATTCTTACCAAAGTATACATGACTCCCTAAAGATTTAAAAACTCCCTAAGATTTAAAAACAAACAAAAACCTCCTTTAGACCTGAATTTGAAGTATCCATAGGAACTAGTGAAATATTTTATGTCTATTAATTGATCAGTTGATGGATTGATCTGTCAACTGATGAAGTGATGGATCTATCCATCTATCCATCCAAGCTATGTCAACTGAAGATGCCTAGAAATAGTGACCAAGCCAGTAACAATAAATACAGTACTCAAACTGTAGTCTTGAAGTACCATTTTCTATTAAAAGAAATCACAGCTTCTTAGAGAAATCGTTGATTCCACATCTGGGGTAGGAAATGTACAAGATAAAATCCGAACACCTTGTTTACTGGCTAGCAAGGCAGTGGTCAAAGACCACTGGGGTCATGTCAAAAGACTCAAGAGCCAACTTAAAAAGGCTCCCACCAGCCATAGGTGGGACAATATTAACTTCAAAAAGGATAATAATTGTAACTGATTGAAACCATTAGCTGCATTCAAATCTATGAATTCATACTGCTATTTAAAAAATAGTCATCTTCAGAAAATGATAGGCATTATCCTCAAAACTGGTAAATAAAGAGAAAGAATTAAACATTTATCTTGCTTCTTTTTTTTGGAGACAGAGTCTTGCTCTGTCGCCCCAGGTAGTGTGCAGTGGCGTCATCATAGCTCACTGCAATCTCAAACTCCAGGGCTCAAACAATCCTCCTGTCTCAGCCTCCTGAGCAGCTTGGACTACAGGCACGAGCTACTGTGCCCAGCTAATTTCTTCTATTTTTAATAGAGATGGGGTCTTGCTCTTGCTCAGGCTGGTCTTGAACTCCTGGCCTCAAGCGATCCTCCAGCCTTGGCCTCCCAGAGTGCTAAGATTATAGGCATGAGCCACTGCACCAACCTCTATTGAACTTTACCACCAGGTAACCAAGTGGTAGATGAAGGAAAGCATATTTTAAATAAAGTACTATAATTAATGAATAATAAATAATAGAATAACACCATTTTGCAATACCCAATGAACTAATGAATCTAGGCATTGAGTATCAACAGCTACTGACTTCATAAAACTTGAGATAACCAGATGTTATGTTCCTCCTTGTAAAAGGACACATCACCACCTGTAGATTGAAGGAGCTGCAAATTTGCAGGAAAGACAGAAGACAGAAGAACATCTCAGGGAGTTGGGAAGATATGGGAAGCAAAACCCTAAAACACCAAAAGTGGCTAATATTTATGAGTTGTCACTATGTGTAGACATTGTCCTGGCTTTTCATGTATGATCTCACTTAATCATCATAACAACCCCATGAAGCAGGTGCAATAACCATACCTATTTTCCAGAGGAGGAAAGTGAGACACAGAGGGGTTAGTAATTGCCCAAGGTCAGACAGCTAGCAAATAGATGAGTTGGAATTTAAACTCTGGCCATCTGGCTCCAGGGCCTAGTCCCTTAAACACTGGGTTGTATTGTCTCTCTTTAAAAATATGTGATTTTTTTTCTAGCCTTGTGAGGCATGAAAAAAAAATTTTTTTTAAATATTAATAATAAAAAAATGTGTTTTTTTAAGTAAGAAAAGTTATAAGATAATAATGGCAAGTGTGTGTGTACACAGACACATATAATCTCTTAAGATCCTAAATGTTATTTAAGAAGATATGTGCAAATGCTAAAACCATATTATTAAAGTTGGGATAGCAGAAGTCAATGGGCTCCCTCCTGTAAGTTTGGTTTGGTCCCCAACGACGATCACCCCAATTCCTTCAGAAAATGAAGGTGATGAACAGGATCGGTTCTCCTGAACATATATGCTCCACAAAGGATGTTTTGCTATGAATTTGAAGGTCCTGTGTTGACACGGAAGTTGTCGAGATTGATGAAAAGATGTTGGAGGCACCTTGTTAAAGCAAGTACCTGGGGCTTGCAGACGGGGCCACAATGAGTAGAAAGAACCCATTCCCATCTCACTGTCTCTCTTCCCCTCCTTCTCAGACCTAGCCCTGAGCTGAAGCAAAATGTGCCTTCTGTCCCCTCCCCTGCAGCACTCCTAGCGTCCCCGGGGCTTTCTCCCACCCTCCTTCAGCCCAACCAGTTTTCTCCAAGCAACATGTGAGAGTGAATTCAAATCTCTGAATTACCTCTGGAAGGGCCACAAGTATTTATTAATACATTTTATCTCTGACTCATGTTAGAGGGAATCCTGACTTGCACCCAGCCGGGAAGTTTTGTGACTGTAATTTGTTACTAGTCCCATCCCCCTGTCAAAGGGTCCTTTCCACATCTCTCCAGCCATCCCAGGCCAGAGGTTGCCTTCTGTCCCTGGGAAAAAGTGGCTCTTCCGGGAGACCCAGGTCACCTGGTCCAATCTACACAGGCATCCTGTCTAGGCCCACCTGCCTCACTCTCCTCCTCCAGGAACCTGGAGACATTGGTATTTTTTCGCCAGCTTTACTGAGATATAATTGACAAATAAAAATTGTACGGCATGATATTTTGATATTCATATACATCGTGAAGTGATTATCAAAATCAAGCTAATTAGTATGTCCATCACCTCATATAGTTACTGTGTGTGTGTGTGTGTGTGTGTGTGTGTAGAACACTAAAGATCTACTCTCTTAGCAAATTTCAAGTATATAATACATTACTATTAATTATAGTTACCATGCTGTACATTAGAGATATTGGTATTTATTAAAGTGGATCTGTGGCAGGAATGAGATATTTTGGCAGCCCTTGTGTGTTTTTTGAACCCAAGGTGGAGCTCAGGCATGGGGAGAAGCAAGCGCCAGCTGTCTGAACATCGGGAACTGTCACTATCAAATAACTGTCTCTGAAAACCCATCCCTTTAATGTATGCACAGCCTATGAATGGCTATGTCTCGAGTGTGACCAAAGCCATTTTTCAGTAAGTGCCGGCGCTCTTAGTACAAGGCATCGCAGCTGTCAGTATGATGTGCCTGGAGATACTTGCCTTAATGAACACCAATTTGAAAGTTTTAAACACTTTCTATTCTCCTGACAAATATTTCAACTTTTCAGGATCCATCTTTTTCCAGGTAAAAAGGATAAAATAAAAGGAGGGGTGTCTGCCGCTAAAACGGAGACTTCAGGTATCAGAAATTAGGGTTAGAAGATTTCTCGGCATGTGCACACAAATCAGAAATATATGCTGATTCCTAATCGCTACCAAGTGAATGTCGTCAATGTCTTCAAATGGGTCAAAATGTCTGAAATATTGAGATCCAGAATGACTGAAATAATTGCCTCCTTCCGACATCAGGAATCAAAGCTGTGGGTTTTAGTGTATGTTTCAGTCCCCAGACTCCCATTCCCTCATAGTTCTCATTTGTCGGTTGAATGAATGCCACATGCTTGTTTCCGTAGCAGAACCTGCCTCTTGCTTTTAACGTGGCCTCGGTGCTGTTGAAGTATCACAGGCAGTGGCAGCAAGACCGGGGTGCTGCTGCATGCTGTGAGTCAGGAATTCTGATGCATACGTCCTTCCCTAGGATTAGTCTCTTTAGCTGCCTCTTCCTGTTCCTAATAGGTCAATGGACTAAAACCGCCCCAGTATCAGTAATTGTTTACCAAACCATCTGCACATACAGATCATGCTGTTTGGGTTTACACGTGTGTACTCGAAATTCAGAACATTTGTCTTGTTGCTGCCACGATACATGTAGCAACCCCATCAGAATCAATGCTCCCCAGATTCATTAAGGGGGACACTCATTCCGTTTTAGTACGTGGGCTTCCCATCGACAAACACTGGCTCTCTTTCCATGGAAATATGCTACTTGTTTCAGGGAATCCTAATGCAAAGGTCTCAACGTCACCATTGCATGCTCTAATAGGACAACCAAATTTCTAGAGAGAGTTGTTTATATACATTGTCTCCACTTCAGACTTCTTATTCATTCCTCAACTCCATCCCCCATGGCTCCAGAGAAACATTTTCCCCATGATCACCAATGACCTCTGCCTCTTTAGATCCAGCGGGCATCTTCAGGCTTCATTCTGACCTCCCAGTAGCATTCAACCCTCACACTCTGCTGAAATACCCTCCTCCCTTCTGGACAACCCCCTCTCCTGGAGCTCCCCCTCACTCCTCTGACTTTGTTGTTGGCTCATCTCCTGCATTCATTCCCTGAACACTGAAGATCTTCAAGGTCTTTCCTGGGCGCCCTTCTCTTCTTACTCTGTGCTTTCCCCCCAGCCGTCTCATTTGCACCCCACATTTCCAGTACCACAGATGCCCATGGTCTTAAACACAGATCTCCAGCCCAGGCCTCACCTTCCAAAAGGTACAGACTCACGTATCCAGCTGCTAATTAACATCACCACTTGAGTGTCTCAAAGGCACTTCCAACTCAACATGTCCAAAACTCATGGTTTTTCCCCAAGAAAAAGAAGGAGAAGTGGGAGGAGGGGAAGGAGGAGAAAAGAGAAGGGGAAGGGAGGGGAGGAGGAAGGAAGGAGCAAGTAGAACAGAAGCCTGCTGTTTGGGCTCTGTCCCTGTCACCATGAACGTGATCACCATTCATCCAGTTCCACGGGACATACGTCTGGGAATTTTGCTCAACACCTTTTTCTCCCTAAGTTCCAGTCAATCACCAATCCTGTCTGTTTTATCTCCAACAGGCCTGCACTCCTCTGTCTCTACTCCATCTCCCTCGTGCCACAATGGAGGTGATGAATAATACCGTCTGTGTCTGAACTATGGCAATAGCCTACTTTCTCTCTACCCAAATCTCCACTGCCCCCATTCCAACCCAACTCTGCTGACATCCTTCAGTGGCTTCCCTCCACTCTAAGGATAAAGACCCACACACTCAGCACAGCCAGAGACCCTCATGGTCCAGCCTTGCCTTCCTCTGACCTCCACTTCCTAGAACACTTTCTCCAGCCACATAGGCCTTCAGGTGCTCAGTTGCCCCTGCCTCCCTGCCTACCGCAGGGCTTCTGCATGTGCTGGTCCCTCTGTCTGAATTGCTCTCCTTCCCCTGCCTCCACTCCCCTCTGCCTGGTTAACTTGTCGTCCTTTGGACCTTCTCAATTGCCACGTCCTCAGGGGAGCCTCCTTGTTCCCCTCCAGCAGACCCCCTGGCCGGCCCTAAGCTCTCACAGTGGAACATACCTCATCTTCACCGCCCTCCTGTCTGCGCGTGATTACATACCTACTAGTGCAATTATTTCATTAATGACCGTCTCTCCATTAGCCGATTAGTTTCACGAGGCTAGAGATTGTGTCTAATTCTGCTTACCTTTGTACCCTCAGCTTGGCTGTGGAGTCTTGGCTATTGTGAATACTAAAATGTGAAACTGTTTAACAATAAAAGTGGTTTTTCAATTTTGCTTTAGAAAGTATTTTCATGGGCTTGTATTCACATTTCCTTAAATGACCAAAAGCATAAAGGTTTCCTACTCTTACCCCTTTTCTTTTGATATTTGTTTCTATCATGAGTGAATCTATACAAAGGACAGAATTGTGGGCACCCCAAGAGTCAGAGTCTACAGTAAATGATGTTTTTGGTGTCTCAGGTCTTATTTAAATCTTGAGTGTCCCAGGTGGTTGTTGCGTTTGTTGCTCATTGGTGCTGCTGAAAATGTCCCCCAAGAGACTGCCACTTGTTTCAAGGGACCGTGAGCCATATTTCCTGCATGTATCTCCCAATTCTGGACATTTTTCAAGCTATATTATCATGTTTTCACAACCCGACAACCTGGAGGCCAGTTATGGGCATAAAACAATGCAGTGATCTCTAATGACAAGCCTCAACTCATTGAAGTCACTGAGTGAGACCTCAGCAGCCCAGGCCCTCCCTCTCCCCTGGGTTCACTCGCTCACTCTGGCTGGAGCTGCCTTCGCTGCTGTTGCCTTTTCATGGTACCACTCTCTGCAGCTGCCCTTTTATTACTGCTGTAGCCCGTGGCTGCCAAAAAGAGACCAGGGCCACAACCCTGACCCTTGTGACATTCAACTGCAGCTGCCATCCCAGTTAATGTGAGCAGAGGGATGGTTCCTCCACTGTCGCCAGGCCCAGCTCTCTTGAATCGGTGCCAAACCCTGAATAGTTTGCCTTGTGAGCAGGACACCAGTTAGTTCCCACAGACGGTGTCCAGGTCATCCAATCCTCTCCTACCTTAGAAGGAGTTCCTGTCCACCCAGCTTGCTTCTCTCTGAAGTTTGGGGCAGCATTTTTTTACCTTTCTTATTTAGGAGAATTTTTCTGTTTTGTTTTTTTTTTTTTTTGAGACAGGGTCTGTCACCCGGGCTGGAGTGCAGTGGCATCATCATAGCTCACTCTAACCTCAAACTACTGGGCTCAAGAGATTCTCCTCCTTCCTCAGCCACCTGAGTAGCTGGGACTATAGGCATGCACCACTGCTCCAAGCTAATTTTTCTTTTTTTGTGGAGATACAGTCTTGCTATGTTGCCCAGGCTGGCATTGAACTCCTGACCTCAAGTGATCCTCCTGCATCAGCCTCCCAGAGTGCTAGGATTACAGGCATGAGCCACCGCATCAGGCCAGAAAAGATGTTTTTGTTATCCAGCTCTGTTATCCTAGACCCAGAAGTCACCCTAGCCTAGCATAATCCCTGCCACACTTTCCCCTCTGCCGAGATTTCTCCCCTATTCCCCCCATTCCATCATGTAATCCAGCGGTCCCCAACCTTTTTGGCACCAGGGACAGGTTTCAGGGAAGACAATTTTCCCATGGATGGGGTTGGGGGGATGGTTTTGAGATGATTAAAGTGCATTACATTTATTGTGCAGTCAAACCTCTCTGTTAATGATAGTCTGTATTTGCAGCCGTTCCCCAGCGCTAGCATCACCGCCTCAGCTCCACCTCAGAGCATCAGGCATTAGATTCTCATAAGAAGTGCGCAACCTAGATCCCTCGCATGCGCAGTTTACAGTGGGGTTCACACTCCTATGAGAATCTAATGTCACCACTGATTTGACAGGAGGTGGAGCTTACGCCGTGATGCTAGTGATGGGAAGCAGCTGTAAATACAAATGAAGCTTTGCTTGCTCACCCACTGCTCACCTCCTGCTGTGTCGCCCGGATCCCAACAGGCCATGGACTGGTACTGGCCAGGGCCTGGGGATTGGGGACTGCAGATGTAGTCCATGCCTCCTTGGCTCGTTCCCTACTTTCTCAGGGCAGCCTCCTCTGACTTGCAGACCAGATCAGATCTCTTTGTGGTTTGTTCCCGGATCACTGCGTCCCTCTCCTCTGTAGCTCTTACTACAGTTTGTAATTCTATATCTGATTTATATCTGCATCCCCCTCTAGAAGATAAGGTCTTTGAAGGCAGCAATTCTGTCTTTTTTGCCCACCACTGCATCCCCAGTATGCTGCACACCTGGTCCAGAGTAGGGGCTGCATAAATATTTGGTGAATGAGTGAATGAACTATGTTTATGATTCACTTCATTATGTGTCAGTCTTCTGAGAACTTTTATCTTCGATAAACCCATTTCTCTGGCTGGGCGTGGTGGTTCACACCTGTAATCCTAGCACTCTGGGAGGTTGAAGAGGGAGGATGGCTCGAGATCGGCAGTTCGAGATCAGCCTGAGCAAGAGCAAGACCCTGTCTCTACTAAAAATAGAAATACATTAGCCAGACAACTAAAAATATATAGAAAAAATTAACCAGGCATGGTGGTGCATGCCTGTAGTCCCAGCTACTTGGGAGGCTGAGACAGAAGGACTGCTTGAGCCCAAGAGTTTGAGGTTGCTGTGAGCTAGGCTGACACCACGGCACTCTAGCCTGGGCAACAGAGTGAGACTTTGTCTCAAAAAAAAAAAACAAAAAAAACCCAAATAAAATAAACCCATTTCTCTGTGATGGCAAGTAAAACACTTTTGGGGCAGTTGCTACAGTATGCATTACATGTGTGAGCACCACAATGTTTCCACCTGTGGGTTCAATACTCCAACCACAAATTAAAGTATGTCTTTGAGGGTGGTAAAAAACACTCTATTACTGACTGGCAGGCAGTCAAACTGGCTCTGGGGGAAGGGGTCATGTTACGACACTACAGGTAGATGAGGATACCAGTGCCGGTCAGGGAGGAGGCCGCAGAGATGCCCAGCTCCTGCTTGGTGACACCATCTCTTCCCCTTCAGCTTTGCAGAATGCAGAGGGCTTGAAGAAGAGGGTGGGCAGTCCCAGAACTGAGTGACAGGCATTCCTAAGATCCTGAGTCATGAGACGGCTCTTTGGAGGGGGTCTCAGAATGAGACTGTCTGGTTTGGCTTCACGCATTTCCAGGTTTGCTTTGTGGTTTGTCAAGTCATCACACCTATGCTGTTGGAAGATGACAACAGTATGTTCAACCTAAAAATGACAACAAAACAGTTGTGATACAGAGGGACGAGGCTGGACTTGCAGTCAGAGCCATCATGCAGTTTGCTGGTTTTTGTGACGCATGGCGAATGAACGTTTGTGGAACGGAAGGAGAAGCTCCCAAGAAGCAGTGTGGGAAGGTGGAAAGAGCACTGGGCTTGTTGTCAAGGTAATAACCACTTCCGTGGAGCATTTGCAGTGGGTGGGCGCTGTGCGGAGCACTTTGCATGCATCATCTCATTTAAGCCCACAGCAGCCTATGAAGGTTATTATCACCGCTTTCCAGATAATGAAACCAAGTGTCAGAGCGAAAAAATGTGCCCAAGCAAGGTAGTATAGCCAGTAAATGTCAGAGCCAGGATTTGAAGCCAGTTCTGTTTGAATCCACATCAAACCTCTAAACCCTGGGATACATTGGCTGTCCGGTAGAAGCCCTGGCTATTCCATCGCGGCTGCATGGCTGTGCATAATTACTTCACTTTTATAAAATATTTATTATCTGTAAAATGTGAATAATAATACCTATGGCAGAGAGCTTCTGCGAAGATCAAACGAGACAATGTGGATGAACTCTTTAGAACTGCACTGTCTGGCCACACGTGGCCACACGTAGCTACTGAACTTGGAATGTGGCTCGTCTAAAGTGAGATGTGCTGTAAGTGTGAAATATACATTGGACTTTGAAGACTTAGTATGGAAAACAAAGAATGTAAAATAGCTCAATAATTTTTCATACTGAACATAGGTTGAAATAATATTTTGAATATATTGGGTTAAATAAAATATATTACTAAAATTAACTTCACCTATTTCTTTTTAATTTTTTAATGTGGCTACTAGAAATTAAAAATTACATATTTGACTCCTATTTCTATTGTACAGCACTGCACAAGAGCCCTGATTTATTATTGTTATGGTAATTTCACTCAGAATGATATTCCATTTCACTGCTGAGGTCAACACCTAGACAGAGTCTGACATAGAATGTATCCCCATTTTTCTATAAACGTAAGTTTTAATGAATAAAAAATCTGTATGTTTTCATCTTTTGAATTCAGTCCTTCTGATGTGTGTTTTATTGTTGTTTTTCAGTTTACACAGGATCTTCCAAGTGGAGGAAAGTCTCTAAGTCTGGAGAAATTAACCCACTCAAAGTATATAAATGGCAATTTATAACATTCTGACCCAGATGTTTTTTATTCAGGTAACTGGAGAGTAAACTGTATCTCATGGAGCACCAAAATCACTTTTCCCTTTCATATGGTGGAAATAATCCCTTTTTTTCTTCCATTGCTTATCAAATGTTGCATATCTCAATGCAAAATAATGTCTGAATCATTGCAATCATTTCAAACCACTGTCTATGAGAATATATTATTTAATGCATGTCTAAATTTCATCTTATTACTTTTAACCCATCATTCCAGCCTAGACAATTTTCTTATTGAGCATCATGCTATCCTTTTCAGCTTTGTGTATGTCTGCAAATTTCATTTTAGGCTTTCTATTTTTTTTTTTTTTTTTTTTTGAGACAGAGTCTCACTGTGTTGCCCAGGTTAGAGTGCCACGGCGTCAACCTAGCTCACAGCAACCTCAAACTCCTGGGCTCAAGCAATCCTTCTGCCTCAGTCTCCCGAGTAGCTGGGACTACAGGCATGCGCCACCATGCCCGGCTAATGTTTTCTATATATTTTTAGTTGTCTGATTAATTTCTTTCTATTTTTAGTAGAGACGGGGGTCTCGCTCTTGCTCAGGCTGGTTTCGAAGTCCTGAGCTCAAACCATCCGCCCGCCTCGGCCTCCCAAAGTGCTAGGGATTACAGGCATGAGCCACCGCGCCCGGCCTTGTGTTTCTTTTCTATATAACAGAATTTTATATCCTTTGCTCATTTTTCTGTTGGGTTATTAGAGTTTGGGGGTTTTGCATTTTCCTGGAACTTAACTTCAATATGGAATGTAGATCAGTCCTCTATTTCCACTAT
>CAUYSK010042360.1:0-13003 GCA_963575035.1 Avahi laniger | reverse complement strand
GCGGCAGCAGCAGATCACGGGCGTGCTGCAGCACCCCCCGCAGCAGCCGCGGCAGCAGGGGCAGCAGCTGGAGCAGCAGCCCACCCGGTAGCACCTGCAGCTGGAGCGGCCGCCGCAGCCACCGCAGCCGCCACCGCAGCCACCACCGCAGCCACCACCGCAGCCGCCACCGCAGCCACCACAGCCACAGCAACCCATGGTGTCAGTAGAGAGGACTCAGGTGAAGTGAGGGAGGTCTGATGTTTGCCTCTGCCGGGGCCCTTAAATACTCCTGCTGGGGGCTTGACACCTGGCTATAGTCACTTCCTTGTTGTTGTGGCCGGTTTCTGTGGCAGATCTTGTTTCCTGTTTGTTACTTCCTCATGGGTGCACATAACTTGATATATATTTCAGTTTTAGACAAATTCACTTCTATTTCAAAGGTGGAATCGAAACTGGCTGAAATATTTAGTAAAACATTGCATTTTTCACTGTGATCATTGAAAGTACAATTCTTTTGGTTAGTGGTAGATGATCTAAGCTGAGATCCAGCTTTTCCACCTTTGTTGCAAAGTCAGTAATAGCCTCCCCGAAGAAAGATTCTGAATCCCAAATTTATTTGTCTTTTACTATAAGTATACACATTGTGTGTACATTGTCTTTAATCACTCTTGAGAAAAGATGAATTAGGTATATGGAGTCTTTATTAAAATGAGTTTTATAGTCAAATAAGCCTAAGAAATGTTGCGTATTTTGAAATAAAAAAGAACGTAGATCCAGGATTTAGGTCATAAAATATGAAATGTCCGATTTAGAATCACGAGTTTAGTTTATTATATCGCAGACAAGAAGCTCCCTGTCTCTGCTGTTCTCCCACCCCAACACCATTGCCTCCTCGCTTTCCCTGCTCTTGTTAACCTTTTCCTTTAGTGTGGTGTCGTGCAGATATGACCAAAGTGTAAGGGGAAAACGAGAACGAGTGACTGGGAGGGCATGGCATGTGAGCTGCATCTTTAAGCGTGAGTAGGATGCTGATGGTGGAAGAGGACACTTTAGAATGAGGCCCAGCCACAAGGGACGACGCTGTGGGGGTGGGCGGGTGGAAATTCCCGGTAGGATTGTGGGGCTGGTGTGTTTCCTTTGTAAGAGCAAAAGGTCCGTGTCCCAGGAGCCATCTGGTGCGTGCCCTGCACAGGTCACCTTGTCCCGAGTCCCCTTTGCTCTGTTGGTCTGTCCCTGCTGTATGGCGTGTGCTTTGCTCAATCTTGCTGCATCGTCACTATTGTCTGGGTGTTGTTTCTAAGTGCTTAGCGCATTGTTGAGCACATGGTACCTGCACCATAAATATTAACTATTAATATTACTAGTAATTAATTACAAACTCTGACTTTTCATGTAGTCTTGAGTTACTCTAGATCCCGGACAGAAGACTAGGCTGCAAAGATAAATTGCACCAGATTGTTTAGGGCACTTAATGTCATACCAATGAGTCTGAACTGTGGAGTAGGAACAAAACGTGGACCATTAGAAAATACAGCAGGACAAGTTTGCTTTTGAAATATAGGAGCACTAAAATTCTGTAAAATTGCTTTAAGGCATAATTATACCATATACTGACCATGTATAGAGATTTATACTTGATGAGACTAAAGTCAATAATAGGGAACATTTTAAAGAAGCTTCTTTCCTCAGGGACCAAAATTTTCCAAATCTCTGTCCTAGTAGTCCTTAAAGTGTGGTCCCAGGACCTCAGGCTGTTAAGATCTCCTTCTTTTTTCAACTACATATCTGTGCATGGCAGGATTTTTACTCTAACCAAAACACCATGGTGTAATAGATTCATCACAGAAGTAGATAGAAGAGTCCAGCTGTTTTTGATTAAGCCAGACATCACAGAGATTTGCAAAAATATAAAATAGTGCCACTGTACTCACTCATTTTGTTTTGGAAAATGTAGTCATTTCCCCTCTCAAAATCTTATTTATGTAAGCATGTAATGAGCTTATATTATTATTTGAAGATGAATTAATGAATATTTTTTCAAAAGTCTCAGTGTTAATTTCTAATGCAATAAATATCTATAGATATAAACTATATAACAAGAGCAATTTGGGGTCCTACATACTGTTTAAGAGCATTAGGGATCCCAAGACTGAAAAGCTTGAGAACCACTGCCCTACCCTTTCTCTTTTCTGCGGTAAATGTGTTAATGTGCTTTTCTAAATCCACCATCAAACGTCCTGGGACTTTCTCATGTGAGGATTAAGTGACAGCATTGCTTTCTAGACTGGAAGTAAGTCCAGCGGTGGAATGGTTGGAGCTGAGGCATCCTTCCTCTCCCCCTTTGAGAGCCACAGAGCATGTGAGAAGTAAAAGCTCTAAGAAGACCCGAGTCAAAAAGTCTGATTGGCTGTATTTACATTTATTATTTCTCAAATGTATTTGAATGTTTTTTTGTATAGTAGTGTCTTGTAACATCCTGGGGAACTAGTGCTCTACCAGGCAAATGTTGGGAAGCCCAGGACTGATTGATTGTTCCCTTTCTTCGTGAATCCTGACCCAACACTCCAAAGTCAGATGAGAGTCTTTCTGGGGACAGTGGAGCCTTCTGGGCCTCTGAGACCTCATCTCAAGGTTGCCTTATTGCCAACTGTGTCATTAAGACCGGACCTCCGAATGTGAGTCGTGTAAGATTTCATCACGAGGCAGAAATCCGAGGGCGGGAAGGTACCAAAGGGGGAACTGAGGACTGTGCTTCCCCAGTGAGGGTGATTTTGATAATCCCTTGAATGAGTTCACTGTTGGTGGTCAGGGCATCCCTCCCAGGTAGGAGAAACAGACATAGTGCGGACCCAGATGCACGTGGCCTCTGAACTGTGACTTCCAGACCAAGGATGAAAACAGCAGATGTTACAAGCTACTTCCTTTATATGAAGTTCTGTGTTCTCCTCCTACTGAAGTGACCCTTAGAAATTTCTTTCTGGAGATGTGTCAAGGGAAATATATGATTCCCTTGGGAAAATATTAGTGTGCCAGGAAAACGTCAATGGGCAGATGTATCTCCCTGGCTCCCCGGCTCATCTATGCCAAGACTGGCTGTTTTTGAAAACAGGGATAGGTTCTTTGCTAAATATTGCCAGCTGTTGGGACAGAGGTAAATTTAGCTAAACTGAAAATAAGTGACTTAATGAGACTAAAGATGTCTAGCATGGAAATAAACAGGAGTCTGAAGTTTTTCTATAGAAACTAAAATAGACAATAACAAGGAAGTGGTCATGTGTCTTCCCTCTCCTTTTCCAGCTGTTGGTATATAAGGGCCTCCCCCAGCAGGAGGAGGCATCACACCTCCCCCACCTCTCCTGAGTCCTCCCTTCTCACTTCACCTGAGTCCTCTCTACTGACACCATGGGTTGCTGTGGCTGTGGTGGCTGCGGTGGCGGCTGCGGTGGCGGCTGTGGCGGTGGCTGTGGTGGTGGCTGCGGTGGCGGCTGCGGTGGTGGCTGCGGCGGTGGCTGCTCCAGCTGCAGGTGCTACCGGGTGGGCTGCTGCTCCAGCTGCTGCCCCTGCTGCCGCGGCTGCTGCGGGGGGTGCTGCAGCACGCCCGTGATCTGCTGCTGCCGCCGCTCCTGCGGCTCGTGTGGCTGCGGCGGCGGCTGCGGGAAGGGCTGCTGCCAGCAGAGCTGCGGCTGCAAGAGGCAGTGCTGCTGCTAGGCGGGCTGGCTCTGCCTCTAGCCTAAGAGGTGCTGGGACCTGCTCTCTCCAGTTAATGACACTTTCCCCATACCCCTGTCTGCTTCTCTCCCAGACCTCCTTACTTGGTATCACCTACT
This sequence comes from Avahi laniger, assembly GCA_963575035.1. Classification (NCBI taxonomy): domain Eukaryota; kingdom Metazoa; phylum Chordata; class Mammalia; order Primates; family Indriidae; genus Avahi; species Avahi laniger. Next base: position 9,194 of record CAUYSK010042360.1, on the reverse strand, counting down.
TGGTGTCCTGGGACTTACTACTTTGGACTCCGCACTCCTCTTTTTAAACCCAATAATTTAAAATTCTTTTATTTAAAAAAAAAATTCTAATAGGAAACGGCCATTACCAAAATGTAACGCCAGCCTAGTACCTACAGATCAGTCCACCTGGCTGAGCCCAGCCAAAGGGCTCATGATTCCGAGTGTTCCATGCGATGGGTGTTTGATGGCCTTCCAGACTTGCATTTCCACCTCTCTGCCTGCATGGGCACCGCTGCCCACCTCTTCCACTGCTACTCTCTCCAGTCCCCACATCGCACTTTCCTGATAAAACAAAGTCAACAACTCTGAGTGATTCCGCTTTTATTCTTCCCTATCAACAGGGGCGCCTGCAAGATTTCTTCCTACCTTCTTGAACAAGTTGAGTGATAAACGTGCAAGGACAACAATGCAAGCACAGGCGACTGGGCAGGCCACCGCCTGGCCTTGGGGACCTGCCCTCCTGCCAGCATCATTTCTCCATCTCCTGAGATGGCACTTCCCTCAGACATTCCACACCTACCGCCATGTGTCCCTCCCCTTCTAACGACCCTGTGGCCCAACGGCTTACTTGTCAAAAGGGCCTCCTCTGCCTCTTCAGCTACAGCTTCCTCAAACCAAATCTGAATATTTCGCATAAGTCACGGTCTAAATATAAACAAAAGGCACTCCCAACAAGCTCGGACCATGAGCTACTTTTCCTTCCCAGAAATGGTTATTCCCTTGCCTTGTCTGTATTCTTATTTCCGCTCTCTGCCTGCGAGCTGTTTCTGTGGTCGTTCCAGAGTTGTTCTGTGTACAAACCAAAGCTTTTAACATATTTCTCCATAGGGTGTTCTTAAAGTCACAAAAACCCATTGTGTCTAACAAAGCAATCCTACCTTCCTGTCTTTGCTCCACCTTACTTGTTTTCTTCTAACTTTATTAAAAGTGACAAAACTACAAAGTCCTGAAAATTGGTAGTCAACAGAACAAAGATGATTGTTAGTGTTTTTTCAAAGGCGATGTTTTCCTCTACTGCTGTGTTCCAAAGAGCAAAGAAGCTACGATCAGTCCGTTTAATAAATTACATAAAGATGCCATGTGGAACACCTTTCCCTGGGAGTGACTACAGTTGACTACTCACTCTTTTACTTGCATTGACTGTGAATACTGAGTGAGTGGACCAAATGTTTGTGACTATTGTTATTACATTAACAATGAAGCAAGCTCAGTTTTTTTACTAGTTAATTATCAAATATGAACACCGGAACCAAGAGCAAACTTACTTGACCTCCAAGAGCAATTAATATGAATAACACATTTTGTGTCACTGTTAAGAATTATGGTCCTGGAGTCCTTCTGAGCCTTTTTGGTTCTGGGGCTGCCCAGTTCGTGAATTGTTTTGGTTTCCTTTTGCTTTGTTTTTAATTGCTGAAATAAATTCTGCTAAATTAAAGTAAAAGAATTATGGTCCTATTAGACAATCTTTTTAGAGTCCTATGCTTTACTTGTCTAAGTACACATGAAATTTGATATTTTGAAATCAGATACCTGTTTATTTAAACCAATGGTTCTTAAGGAGGAGGCTTCTGTCCCCTTGGGATGCTTGGAAATTTACAGAGATGGTTTTTGGTTGTCACCATGAAGAGGGCACCACTGGCATCTCTTGGTCAGAGACAAGGATGGTAGATCCTGTCATACATGGGACATTCCACACAACAAAGACTTGTTTTGTGACTTACATGATTTTGAAATATCCCTTGGGCATTTGAGTAAGTGAACTCCCATGTATAATTACTGGAACCTATAATTAACTCCACTCTCTATATAAACAGAGTATTTTTCATATTAGCTTAATTTACAGTGAAATTTCTAGGAAAGTGACAGCTATGAAAATTAAGAGAACATTGCACTCTGGTTGGTTGGGAATTTCACCAAACATGGTTCTTTAGAAAGGTTTGAGATCATAAAATAATTCTTACATATTTTCTCCTAGTACTTTTGTAGTTTCATTTTTTTACATCTGGATATTTGTTACTTTAGAAAGGTTTGAGGTTTTAAAATAATTTTTACCTGTTTTCCCCTAGTACTTTTGTAGTTTGATAGAGTTACTTTAGCACTTTTGGGTCCAACTTATTTTTTCCTCTAAAAAATTGTTTTAGTCTTATTAAATAGTTTATCTTTTTCTTCCTTTTATGAGATGCTACCTTTATCATAGCCTAAAATCCCAGAAGACTTAAGGAGTAATTCAGAATTTTCTATTGGTTCCATTGAATTGTCATACTCCTATGTTACTGTACCTAGAGTAGAATTTTAATATCTGCAAATAATTTCATTTTTCTACTTCTAAAAAGTATTTTTCTTTGTTCTTGTTAATTTTCCAAATAAAATTTAGAATCATCATTACTAGTTCTGAAAAAAAATGTGTTATATTTTCTCAGGGATAAGATTTAACTTATAAATATATTTAGGAGCCTCATGTCTTTATGTATTTTTTTCTTTCTAACCAACAAGATAGGCTTTTCTATATATTTAGGGATTAGTTTATAATCTTCAAAAGTGTTTTCAAGCTTATTCATATGTCTTACACATTTATTAAATTATTAAATAGGGAAAATATAATCTTAAGTGTTTTATCATTTTTGTTCCACTGTAAATGGGATCTTTTCCTCTCATAATATTTTATAATTGGTTGTATATTATGCTTATTTTCTACATAGTATCTCAGTTTTTAGTTGAGTCTCTTAGGTGTATACTTGTAGCCTCTGGAATAGTGATAATTTTGCCTCCTCCTTTCTAAGTTTTGACTTCTGATTTTTTTTTTTTTTTGCTTGTCTAATTGTGCTACCTAACGCCCCAGTACAATAAGTTAAATAAGAAGAATAACAGTGGCAATTCTTTCCTTGATTTTGATGCAAAATAGGAATATTATTAGTTTTCTCCACTGAGTGCATTGGCTACTAGACTGAATTTTATTTTTAATCCAGCAAATGAATTTTGGGAATTGGAGAAAATATATTTGAAATACAAATCTTGAATCACCATTCTTTATTCCCAGCGTCAGACTGATCAATGTATCCTCTATTGAAGTTTCAAAGGGCAGACATGCTTAGATAACTTTCAGCAGAATCCATCAACAAATTAGCAAGACTCTTGAAAATTTTGATACATTTTATTTAGCACAATCTCTGCCATTTAAAAATAAGTGTATTATAACCCCTCCCATCAGTGTTTTCTTATTTATGAAAACTTCTAGGAATCTCTGGAAATTCTTCAAAAGTTTTCCTATTTTAGACTGGAAAACCTGAGTGTCATTCCGCAGATACACAGGAGTGTCTGGAGCTATCCCTGAGGTAGAGATTTAACAACGAAGCTCGGCAGAGCATAAAATGAAAAATCATTGTGAAAAAATTAAATAGTGACATTATCAAATCATAACTTGTAAATAATGTTATATTATCATAGTTGAAGAGGTGCCCTTAGAAATGGGACCAAACCTTGTAATTCTCTCAGAGAACTGTACTTAAACAGAAATACACTTACTCGAAGAGGAAAGAAAATGGCTCATGTAACAAAAATATCCCATGTGTTACCTGCTTTGGTAAGATCAAACAAGTATCTGAGCCAAGCAACAGCGTCAGTCCAGTCAGTATTTCTGCTCCCAAAAAGAGAACATCAACTCCAGGATGGCTGGAGTTTTCTCGTGGTTTAATTCCATGCCTTTTGCATGTCCTTGCAAGTGATCGAAACTGGAATTTTCCAGTTACTGCTATCCACGGAGTCCCCGAGGTGGGTTGTTTAATTGTGATGATGGGTTCTGTCGACTACATCCAGTTCAGCTGGGCACATAGATAACTGGTCTGAAACTGAGATGTTGTAGTTTTGAAAAGGTTCATTTGGGATCCAGACTTGCAAAGCATGTCAATTTATGGCAAAACATATGCCATCCATCTCAAAATCCTGCATTTTCATTCAGTGACTTTGAAAACCTCTGTAGCAGTTGATGTAATAAGGTTAGAGCTTTGTTGACATGGTGGTATTTCTTGGTTCCTCTGGGTGTGGCCCCTCTGGATTCTGACTTGCAGCAGGGCTCCGAACTTCCTTTCGGCATTTGGCTGAGTACATGATGTATATGCTTCTCATTAGGAAAATTCCAGCAATGACTGCAAAATAACTCCCATAAACTAAAAACTGGAGAAAAACAAATAATTAGCCACATATAAAATCTGACCATCTATGTCAAGGATAATATATTAATGATGTTGTCGGTTTGCTTGGATTATGGGGTAACTGGGACCCAGGACCTTAATATGGGTTATTTAGATTGGACAGTATTCTCTTCTCCTGTGTTATTATAGAAGAATCAAGTATGAATATGCAAGTACTGCAGTGAGGACTAAGGGTCTTGGCTTTGGAGCAGGTTGCTTGGGTTCAAATCCTAGCTACTGTCATCAGTAGTGAAAAAATAGTAAATCCCACTGATCTGTCTATATGTCTGTGTTTGGAGGCTGGTACAATGCTATATACGATGTCTTCAAAAATAAATTTTAGATACCGAGGTTACTTCTTATGTGCCTTATCCAGGTAAATGTTGACCTAGTTGAAATTATTGTTCAAAACCTACTTGGTGTATTACAATACAATAATTAATGAACTGTGCATTTTTAAATTTGCTAACCAAAGAATTCAAGAAATTTAAATATTGCTAGTCGTAAGGTGGAGAAACCTTTGATGTTATCTAGTTATTCTACATTCCCACCAATTATATCAGTAGCAAAACACAAGTGTTGCAGCTTACCTGAATGCTGATTTGCAGGTTGAGCCCTCTCTGATCCACTACGATCACAGTCATTATGGTTTGAATCACCAAGGCAATGAAAGTGTTGATTCCAAACACCAGTGCGTAGCGTTCCACACTCAGATTGACTGCAATCTGAAATCTATCATTAAAAATCAAATAATCATCTTAACCATAATATACATGGAATTCTTATCTTTAAAAGATAGAAACTGAAAAGAAAGCAATGTTTTAACAGCACTTCTTGTCTAAATCTCCTCCAGTATAGACAAATGGGTGAAGCAAAAAAGGGAGTTAAAATTACCATTAAAGGCTGAATTAAAAGTAACATGGCAAAATTCCTTGTATCCAATTTAGTATTTCCCAGAAATTAAACATAAATGTTCTAAGTTCTCATAATTTGGGAACATCAGCTGTTATCTGAAAGATGCTCTTTTGCAGTGAGTTTTTATAAAAACGCAAGCACTACCCAATCTGAGGAATTTTTTGGAGTTATTCATTTTGTCACCAATTGTCTGCATTGACAGTTTCAAAGTTTGATAGGTGAATTATTCTTTGGAAGATCGAGACAATGACTGGTTGTATAATTGAATCAATTTATGATTAATTTATCTTTAATAATTATATGGATTTTAAAATCTTATTATAAAACATTTATGGAAGACTGGCAAATGTATTACTATTTGATGTTCTTCCTTGGAATGTAGATAAAGGATTTGGAGTCTGAATATTTTTCAAATGCAAAGAAATAATGAAATCCTACCTTAATAAAATCCTTATATTAAAAAAGAAACTCAAGATACATAAGCCTGATTCATTAAACAGAGACATTTGTGAGACAAATGTCTGAGACATTTCAGTGAAAAAAATGAACTTGTCAACTAGTTTTGTCTTTTTCCTTTTTCTCATGAACTTTTCCTTGGGCGTTCATGTTTCTGTGTTTTGTCAATTGTTTATGGAACATTTTCCACAAATTAAAAACAAACAAAATTTAATAAAGCTTTTGTCTCCAATTCTTTCATACAATTTGAAATTCATGTTTTTCTTCTCTTTTGGTTAATAGCAACGCACATTTCCTGTAGTCAGCTTTAGCTGCTCTTATATCTGGAACCAACTGGTTTTTAATTATTTTCTTAAAAGGTCCCTGAGAAAAATAGATGCAAAGATTACAGGAAACTCTAAATCCCAGAAATAACTTTTAGAAAATGATTAAAAATTACTTGATTCCATATATAATCACAACTACAAGTTTCTTGTAATCTTTGTGTCTACTTTTTTCAGTATCCAGCTTTTTATAACTTTCCTGAGAATATTTTGTGACACAAAGAAGTATGTGCCTAAATTACTCAAGCAACCACATGAAATTAGGGATGAAATCTAAACCTACATATTTAAAATCAGATAACATCACACCTTATTATGGCAATTGCTAGAAATAAAAAATCAAAACCTGGCAATATCATTGCTCTTGGTTTATAAACCTACAGAGCTTTTTTCCTTCATAACTGATCTTAGCAATATTCAGAGAGCAAGTAGTTAAATGAAAAGATAGCTCAGAGTTGTTTAACTTAATATGAAGTAGTCAATTTTTTAAATTTTTTTTTTATTTTTTGAGACAGAGTTGCTCGCTCTGTCACCCCAGCTAGAGTACAGTAGCATCATCATAGCTCACTGCAATTTCAAACTCCTGGGCTCAAGTGATCCTCCTGCCCCGGCCTCCCAAGCAGCTGGGACTACAGGCACACGCCCCCACATCTAGATAATTTTTCTACTTTGTAAAGATGGGGTCTTGCTCTTGCTCAAGCTGTTCTTGAACTCCTGAGCTCAAGTGATCTGCCCACCTCACCTCCCAGAGTGCTAGGATTATAGGCATGAGTCATGGTGCTTAGCCAACATTTAATATTGCATTCGTAAAAATCCTTTTGAAGTTCTCAGAGAAACTTTAACAACATGGAAAAGAGAGGAGTATGGTTCAGTTTTAGGAGTGGAAAGAAATGGTTGGTAATACTTACACTGCTATGGTTATAAGCAGCATATAGCTGGACTTGAATATCAGATAGCCTGCATAGCACGCCCAGATGTTGGCCGTATAATGCATGAGGAATAGAGAGCCTGCACTGATGACTGAGAAAAGCGCCAGGGCCAGCTCTCCCAGAAGATCCCAGTTGACTTTCACGTAGCCCACTGCAAAAGCAGCCACAGCCCCTGAAAAATAAACAGGGGGGACAATCAAACATACTAACTTTGCAAGCAGGAAATATCAACACACTCTTAAAAACTCAGGTCTCAAATAATTCTAAAATGTGAATATATTGCATACACAAAAGGTGTGTGATCCACATAAACGTGGATTTATCCTTTTTTCAACCATTTTTTTTTTCTTTGGCTTCTCTTTTCACTTCCTATACTTTTGGTCACGTAGTCATCACAGTTTTAATTAGTGTCAACTATATACCAGGCACCGTACTATGCACAGGGGCCGGAAAGTTTCCTAACCACAGCAGAGTGGGGAGAAATGATACCTTGACGCAGCCATTTAACACAACATGCAGGGATCAAAGAGGATGGCGCAAATGGTCTGCGAGTACAGGTGGCCTCTCTATTTGCCTTACGTTTATCATTTTTTATTGTAAGTTTTTTTCAGTGATAGGTACCAGATGTGTGACCTTGAGTAGTCAGTATTAGTCTTTATCATTAATCTTTACTAATCTTAACCTTATTTCTAATCTCCACCTTAAGGTCTTCAGGATACAACCTAATTTACTTGAGGCTTTGGGTGAAAAGGCCTATATTGACTCACAGAGTTTAAGAGGTTAAATAATTGACAGCAATTAGGGTCAGTCATTATGGTTCTCTTTGACAAAATGAAAGGTATTTAGGTTTCAAATAACTATACTGACAGTTATTTGTAACTTTCCCTCATGTGATCCAGGAAAAGAACCACGACTACAAAAGGTGGGGGGGAGTGCAAAACTATGTCCCCCTCTAGAATTTGGAATGCAGGAGCAATACCTTCAGTGAACCAAATTCTAGCATAGTCCTGGTTTCCAGGAGTTAAACTGAAGCCTCCCAAAAAGGAGATAATAATAAAATGCTGGCCACATGGGTCTTCTGAAACTTTTTGTAAATGAGGGTGTGGAAAATTCCCACTTCCTAGAAAATATCTTCAAAGTCTCATTTGACATTTAAGCTTCCACTTACTAGGATGTAAATATTTATTGTAGAATAAACTTCAAAGGCAGATTTCTCTCTGATGTCAGAATCCCGACTCTCACGTCTCTTCCCCACCACATTTAAATCTCATAAGAAAGGTGCTTTTGAAAATAGTTGATGAATAGCCTAGAATTATTAAAGGTGTTAGCTAGATCAAGTCCTTTATTAACAAGACTCTCTGAGAAGTTGGAAACCTTAATTTATTTTATAAAATAATAAAAACTCCTTACTTATAAACATTTTTCCTTTTGATATTAAAAATAGTCCTGAAAGAACAGGGCATGTTATTAGCATTTGTCCTAATGATAAAATGGAATCTTAGGGATTCGACTAGAATTTGACTGACTGGTGCTAAGCCTTGCGCGAGAGTTTCTTGTTGTAACTGTCACACATTAAATAGAAGGTCATGGTACTCTTATTTTTCCAATGCCTTTCATTCTTGAAAAAGACTATTATGCAATCTGAACAGAGCTCATTTACCACCATGGAGAAGTTCAGGACCTGAGAAATGACCAGAAGAGGGTAGCCTATCAAAAGAAGATAAAATGACCTTTATTTACCTCCAAATGTTGCAATAGCTTCTACTGCCCCATTATAGACCAAAGAATTTTGGGACGGTGCCTTGTAATCCCACAGGATTTGAACATAATTTAAAACCTGGTTGAAACCTGCTGTGGAAAAAGCCCACCACAAGGACCAGTAGAAAAGATGCTTTGAGGAGTAGCACTCCTTCAAATCTTGGAACCACTGCACGAAAACTCTCAAAGTCATATTTGTCGGCTTTGGGCTGCTCAGCTGGTAGTCATTCACGTTCCCTGAAGCAACGGGCACTTCCGAAGTGGATTTCTCCTTTACGCAGACTCGTGCTTCCCCTTCATGAGCTTCTGCTGACACCGCACTCATGCTCAGTGACTTTTTTATTTCTTTGCTGGGTTTTGCATGAAAAAACATGCTCTTCTTGGGCATTGGTAGAAAAAGTGAGAAACAGAAGGCCACAGAGACAGAGGCCAAGGATATGACATTGAGGTAAAAATACGACAGGTTTGCCAGGGATACCAAGAGTTGGGCCAGCACGGAGGCTGTCGTGTAGGCCACCAGCGTGACGCTCCGGCAGTAGCTGCTCACTTTCTGATAGTGCTCTGGGCTGACCACGCTGTATATGTAGGCGTAGTAGGCCACCTCG
>CAUYSK010042357.1:0-44567 GCA_963575035.1 Avahi laniger | reverse complement strand
TTTCTGCAACACTATATTCCTTAGTTTAAAATGCATGTATTTTATATGGCTTAATAATTTTAAGGCATGTCCCATCTATCCCTATTTTGTTAAGAGTTTTTATCATAAAGGTGTGCTGGATTTTGTCAAATGCTTTTTCTGCATCTATTGAGAGAATCATATGGTCTTTGTTCTTGCTTTTATTTATGTGGTGAATTGCATTTATAGATTTGTATATGTTGAACCAGCCTTGAATGTCTGGCATAAAGCCCACCTGGTCATGGTGAATTATTTTTTTGATGTGCTGTTGGATTCGATTTGTTAACATTTTGTTGAGGATTTTTGCATCTATATTCATGAGGGATATTGGTCTGTAGTTCTCTTTTTTTTATTGTATCCTTTCCTGGCATGGGTATCAAGGTGATATTGGCTTCATAGAATGAGCTTTTTTTTTTTACAATATTGTGAATTTCTTGAGGACAAAAGCTATGTTGCATGTATGTTTATAGACTCACTACCCAAGGCTTGTCAAGTTTACCATAGGTATTAAATAAGTATTCGTTGAGTGAGTATCAATTTAGTGTCCTTGAGCCTAGACCAAGCTCTGTTCCCAATCAGTTATGCCACCCTAGTGAAATAAGCTTCCAAATGAACGAAAGACCAATTCATTGTTAAAGTCCTTTTAAGGCCCAGTCTAGAATTCAATTATTTTAATTTTCTACAGTAAGGCTTTTCCTGCTTTACAATTTAACATTCTCTTTCTTTGTAGAGGAAAGAGAGGAAAAACAGTAAAATTATTCTATCAAAATTTAATCAGAGATTAATTTAACAAAGTTTTTTTGACTAAAATTAAATCTTTATGGGATACAGTTAGTGTGTTGAAAGATAACGATGATGTTGATGATGATTCGCATTGGGTTACTGATGTGGTAAATTCAAGTGATTTTGTGATACTTGGTGAAGGATTTAAATAACACATTTAAAAGCAGAAGAAAATGAACACTGAAACTTTTGTATGCAGAAATCCTGAAATCCTCAATAAATAGTTCAACTTCATATGAAACAAATTGTTTTTACACAAACAATGTGACAATACAAGGGGTTCTAAATTATTGTATTTGTTTCAGGTAGACATTTGCTTTGCAGTCTATTGCGGGGTAGAAACATGTAACTATGGAAAGCACCTTCTTTCACTGGCAGGGAAACAAAATCACCAACATGCCAATTTACAATCGGGAGCTTGAAGAAATGGCAGAGACATTCATATTCTGAGCAATCCCCAGGGTAACCATGGATAAATTGAATATACAGACATCACAGAGTTGCTAGGTGTGTTTGGTGGAAAATGCATCTTCATGTCGTTTCTATGGCAATCACAAATAAATCCAACAACTCTGAAATCAACACAGCAGCTGCACATATAAACAGATAGGTTCAGCAGAATCTGGAGAGTTTTTCATACATCAGTAGTCTGAATCTAGACATGCTCGTTTACAACAGCAGAAGAAGTTATTGGATAGCATTGACTTCCTAATGTCAACTCCTAAAACTTCATTTTAGTTTTGACTTTGTTCATGTTTCGTAAGTATTTTAAAGAGAGAAATGATGAGGTTAATTTTTTAAATAGAAAGACTGGCTCAATAGTGTTTTTATTTATCAGTGTAAGAAATAGAAGAAAAAAATACTGGGTTCTTTGGAAGAAAAAGTAATCAGGTTGACACTCATTTCATTCAATAACAATAAAGCAACTATTATTAGTAGTAGTACTCTTATTATCTTTTTATTGTATGATAACATTTATAAATAAATTATGGCTATTATTTTATTTAGTCCTTACAACAACCCTAAAAGTAAGATTTTTAGGTTATTGTTACCCCATCTCACAGAGAAAGAAACAGGCCCACAGTAACTAAATGACTTGTCCGGGTCACACAGCTAATTAAAGGGTTACGCTCAGGTTTGATTCTTAATAGCTTTTCCAAGTGTTACACAAAAATTGAATTCCAGAGAAGAGAAGATTGTACATTTGTTTATATTATACTAAAAAATTGTATGATAAAAACCAAAGTTAGTGATGTTTTAAGAAAACAAATTATGAAAAAATTTTTGCAGTTCATATTAAAGGGTTAATTTTCCTAATAAACAGAGTGTATTTACAAGTCAATAAAAGAGACCAAACATCCAATGGAAAAATAGACAATGGATATAAATAAGAAGCACATTGTAAAGGAAATACAATGAGCTCCTAAATATATGAAATGATGCAGACATTACTTGCAATAAGAAAAATGCAAATTAAAACTATCAAAACTGTTTTTCATCTTTCATATTTGCAAATATTTTTATAAAAAAGATAATACTGTGAGAAGATGAAGACATGTAAAAAAAGAGCTCATATATTGTTGGAGAATATAAATTGCTACAAATCCAATGAGGATAGTATGGCTATAACTATCAAGATTACAAATGTACTAACACTTTGACTCCTCAATTCTCCTCTAGGAATTGGAATTTATAGAAAAGACATACTTATACACATTCAAAATGGAGTATACATAAGTTTCTTATTGCAGTAATAGAAAAATACTCCAAGCATCCTAAAGGTCTATCAGTAGGGGACTGGTTGGGTGTACTGCTATAAAGGCATACAGTGCGATGGTGCACCTGATACTTTACAATCCTTAAAAATTTCCTAGTCACGATGTTGGCTGGGTCTATAAAGCTGGGTACTGACTTAATCTAATTCTGTTGTCTCCTCGTTAGCCACCTGATTTCCTGTTCCTGATGGGATGAGAGCCACAGTTTGTAACTCCAGTCCACTTAACCAGGCCTTGATAACCTGTCCATTTTTTTGCCTCAGCAGATGTACTTAAAACTACCCAATTTAAAAGCGCCTCCGTGAGTGTAGAGAAAGCCTATGCACCAATTTGAAGTGGTGTTCTAGCTCTAACCTACTACTCAGGCTTATAGCTTGACAAATAAGACGATGATGTATTTTTAGGGCACTGGGCACCTGCCGTGAATCACCAAATACTTCATTTTCACTCTTTCTTCCTGTATGCAAACTTTCAAACCCTTTACACATATTACATGGTGCCAGAGGTTTTTTTTTCCCCCATGTGAGTGGATTATGTTAGTTCCCAATTTAAATGTGCAGAAAATGTTGATTTTGTATTCATGTGTTCAGTAAACATTTATTGCATACTTGTATATGCCATGTACAAGGTATTGTGCTAGATTTCGGGGATACAAAAGAGAATAACACAGAGGCTCCCATCCCATCTCAATGACCTAACAGTGAGACAGGAGCAGGGATAGTACAATATGTGTTATAATGGAGGTGTTCCACGATGATGATAAAGGGTGCCTGATTTATCTTAGCGGGTGGTAGATGAACCACTAAGGAATTCCAAGAGGAAGTGAAAGTTAACCAGGGAAGGGGAGCAAAAAGGCAAGTGAAAAGAGAGAGAGAGAGATGAGAGTTGACTTTCTAAAACACTTTCATATGAATTACTGAACAGGATGTTTAAAGGTCTGAGGAATTTCTTGTTATTTAAAGTTCACTAGAGGATGCCATAAAGTAAATGTTATCTGCTTAATTATTTTAGTCTTAGAGAACATCCACATTGGAGCAAAATGAAACCTTTGTTCTTCTTTACTTAGAGCATAATACAATGTTTGTTGATTTTGTGTCTCTGTTCTTTTTTTTTTAAACTGATGACAAAGATGAATAAGTTCTCTCACTGAAACTACATTATCAATTTTACACAGACAGAAATGTAATTACTGCAGATGGATTTTAGCCAGGCCACCTGAATTAATAACCAGCCTGAATCCTCTTACTCTGGGAGAGGGTGGAATAGGACTGTTTATTGACCACAAATGGTCATGACCTTTGCTATCTTCTGCACTCAAAATACCACAGGAGGAAGTCATCTAAAACGCCATGACATTTAAATAAAGTGAGAAATAAGTATATACAATTTGTGAGGACAGACAATACTTTTCTTAATTTCCACTCGTTTTTAGGTACCATGGTTAAAAATGCCTATTTTTATCTCCAGAAAAATATTATAATTTTTTGTCTTTTGATTAAACTATTACTACCTTTAATCCATTTTGTTGCCATAAAATATACCTCCTTTTTGTTTGTTTGTTTTTTTTTTTTTGGCCAGTAGAACAAAAAAAAGAGAGAATACCCAAATTTTACTTTGCAATCATGTATAGTGGTTACTTACACTTGGTTGGAAAAATACATTCTCAAAAGGAAAATTCAGCCAACAGTCTATTTATAGTTTTGGTTATGTTTGCCATAGCTAAAGTCAAAATATCAGAGAAAATATCCTCTAGGACTTGATTTACATCAACTTTCATTGCAACAATAAAGATATGATTTACTCAAGTAACAATAAGGTCATTTACTAAACCATTGCAAGCACATAGAGAAACTGGTCTTGACGATATAGACACCAAAACTTCAAATGACATCCGGATTCTCTTTCTTGGTCTCTTTTCTCTATCATTCAGCTTTGTCATTTATTCTGGAATCTCCAGGTGGCTAGGAATTGGATCATGAGTAGAAAAAAGCCTAGTGTTTAGCTTTATTTATAAATATCCCAGGAAAAGGCATCAGTAAGCATAGATTAGTTCAGATCTATCCAAACATTAGGTTGGAAAGCTGGAGATGGAATAGATGGGAAAAAAAGAAAAAAACAATTTCCAAACAGAAAGAGATGTTGTTGCCATAAGAAGCAAGCGTCCTGGGCAGGCAAAACTCTCAACAGTCTGTATGAGTGTTAACACATCAAAATTGCATTTGTTCAAACAGTAAAAGTAATCTCAAGGATTACTTTCTTCATCTTTATACAGAGAAAAATTATCGGTTAAGGTAGGGGAGTTGCTTTAGGGTAGATGTATCATTAAGGGCAAAAATCTATTTATCTATTGCTTATTGAGGGATATTAATTACTCTGCAAAGCATAATAATGCACATTAGTGTGAACATTAAAACATTTTAGAAAACCATTTTATTTAGAAAACCATAAACAAATTGCTTTCATGTCATTTTAGTCTTCTGGTAGTTATTACCTTATAAAAGCAAACACATTTGAAAATAAACAGGAAGGAATAAAATCATTGGAGAATAGACTGATTTTAAAACTTACTATGATATGAGTCATGAGTCATTCTTTGCAAAATCCCTTTCTACACGAAAAATAAGTCTTGTAAACAAATCTGCTGATGCTTTATTTGCTGGTAAACATCAATTTGACACTCACTCATTTGGAGCAAGTATTTGTTGAGTACCTTATTAATAGTATTAAGTTACTGTGTCAGAGGACAGCAGGTCTACCCAAATATCTCAAATGTCATTTCTGTCCTTGAGGAGCATGTAGGGACTTAGTAAGATATAAAGTATATAAAGTAAGCCAGTAAGATATCAAGAAATATAATTGTAAAAAATAGATATTTCTGTCAAAAAGGGCATATGGAGAGATATGAGTAATTGGGAGAAAAAAATGAGCCATACTTCCAGGCAGAAGGATGGAGGAAGACTTTCACAGATGAAAAGTATCATAATTTGTGACTATGGTAATTTTTATTGTTACTAGTCTTTTTTTAAATATTTAATATTTAATCTAATCTAAAAGTAAATATTTAATCTAAAAGAAATTGTTCACTATAGTAGAAGTCAGAATGGATAGCATAATTCTGATAACCAAGCCATCCTTGCCAGTCCAGTTGCTCATTTTTCTCTTTTTATTTCCATTCTTGAAGAATTTTCATTTGGCAGGAAGGGGGTAAGGGTGGAAATATTTCTCTAGACACATTTGTAATATTTTCATTTTGTGAATTCTTTTTAGTTTTCAAGCTTAATACACACAAACACACATGCGAATGTAAATATGCATTATGACTCATTAGTGAAATAATGGAGAAAGTATGTATTTATTCATTTAATCTGTGAATATTTAATGAAGATTACGGATATATTGGTAAAGAAGACAAAGTTTCTGCCCTCATGGAGATTATAGTTTTCTGAGGGAGACTAAAGTATATAATCTTGCAGGAATGAAAAACAGTAAATAAATGCAATACAGTAAATAAATACAAATTTTATTATTTAAAAGTTATTTGAAGAAAATAAAATGCAACAAAGGCATAAAGAGTAACAGAGGAGGAGCAAATAAACAGAGTTCTTAATGATAAAAAACAAAAAGAAAAAACACCCTACCCTACATGTGCAGAGGATACTATCTTAAGACACTTACTACTTGCCGAGATTTATAAAAATACAAGTTTGGCATATCTTTATTATAACAACCAGAAATTTTAAATTTCAATAGAGAAACAGGACATTTTAAGTAATCATGTGGAATAGTACAGTAAGCATTCTTTATCTGGGTAGGAATTACCATAGTACCTGCACCCCAAAATTCATTATTTCGTGAACATATTTGAATACTAGTGAATGAACTGTTTATTAGATTAGCACTCAAGCAAATATTCCTTCTAGTCAAACCAATGTCTTTGCCAGTGGGCCTCTTGCATGTTTTTGAAGGTTTATTGATACAACCTAGTTCTTTTTCCAGAATTTCCTATCTCCGAGAATCACCCAAATGTTCCATCTAGAAAATCAGAGCTCATTTGTGACATTCTCTTGCACTTATCTTTCATATTCAATGCATCATTAAGGCCTTACACTTGCTAAATTTTTTCCAAATATTTTTCTTTCCATTTTCATAGGCTTTATTAGAAACCTCTCTTACAATCTGTCATGAAAGCTAGTGTAATATCTTTCTTATTGTTCTTGGTTCTACCCTTACTCCCTTCCATCATTTTTTTGCAAAGTAACTGATGTCGACTTTACAAAACTGAAATCTAATCACACCCATACCCTTCCATCACTTTCCTTTGCCCTTTGCATTGATATTAAGTTCCTTACCATGGCCTGCAAGCCCCTTGATCTGCCCCCTTTCCTGCTCACACCATCCTCCTCTCCCACTCTGCACTCCAGCTATATTGGGCTCTTTTCAGATGCTAGAATATGTGGTACTACCTCTTGTCACCATACTTTCCTGGGAAGCACTCTCTATCTTGATGATTTCACACATCTTTGCTGTTCCTGTCTGCTCATCTTTCATAGCTCAAGTTATTTCATTTACTCAGAAATCTTCCCTGACTTTCCAAGGGTTGCTGTGTACCTTCCCTCTAAGCTATTATTATACTTATAATTTTATTTGTGTTTCTTGTGATTATTTTATAAATATGGAACTATTAAAAGGTAAGATCTAATGAGAATAGCGACTGAATTTGCTTTGTTAACCTAGCATGGTATCTCTCATACTATTTGTATGTTGAATGATTAAAATTGTCATCATCTTTAAGGTTCTGTTCAACTTTGCCATTCCCTGCATTAAAAAGGTACAGTATTTAATGTACAAAATAATATGTTTTCCAAATAATTGGGCTACTAATTAATATGACTGAGAGATATAACTTTACCTGGAAAGGGAAAATGATAACTTTTCAGCACTATAGTTCTATAATGAAGGAGAAATTTTATTTCCTCCAATGTCTTTTCATTTACTTTGCAGAAAACTTAAGATTTCAAACCACTATATCAGGTTGTGTTTTACTTCAAATACATAATTTTCTTCTTCCTAGCATGAATCCAAATGTTTCTGAATGACTAGGCTCAAATAGCCGTACTTTTTGTTTTGTTTTGTTTTCCATTTTGCCTGTAGAAATAAATGATGACTGTTTTATTGCTAAAGATGCATCATTTATCTTTAAATCTTTTGGAAGCTGGAAAGATTCTAGAAATACTACATGTTTATGTGATTCAGCCAAGTAAAATGGATTCCAATGATACCAGCTATTTCCAACTCCAAGATTTCTGTCCCCAACCAGCTGTTCCTTTCCAGGTGCACAGTAACTGCATTTATACTCATTTCATCTATAACCTTGAGGACTTGACAAAAGCCCTTCATATGAACCAAGTGCATAGAGGCTATTTCTACCAAGGTCATGTAGATCAACTACTCTATTGTACCTTAAACAATGCAGATTTCATTTTGATTGCTTTTCCAATTACACCTTCTAAGAACTCATAAGCACCACAAAATAAAAGTCTGGATAGTTCTATACCACAATAATTGCTGGAGATCTTTTTTTTTTTTTTTCCTAGAAACATTCTAAAACAAGCAAACACAGAAAGTATTTCCTGGTTAGCTTTTAAAAAAACCACACTGACTAAATGGGCTGAGAGCTTGCTGATTCCAGGAGCATACTGCTAATCAGACGTAGTGTCTTTATTTGATTTTTATATATCTATATCTCATCTGATTTGACAAAATATTTGGAAATGTTTATTTCTGTTTAAGGTACTATTGAGTAGTAATTAAGTGCCTACCCAAGATCAAGAAGCAGTGACACAGATTTTATGGGAATTGTATCCATGTTCGGTTATAAGAAGAACACATGGAATAAGTAATATTGTTGTGGCTACTTTTGGAAAATACACACTTTGTTCATTGACCACAACAATTTACATCCCTCTCACATGCAAAATATAGTCATGCCTCTCTCAAGAGTCTCAAACTTATCCCATAATGAAATCAAGGAAAAGTCCAAGGTCTCATCTTATAAATCAGGTTTAGTTACTGGTAAAAATTCTCTGGTTCCTTGAATAACATTCTTCTCAACCTAAAGACCATAATCTAAAAAGCCTAGATGTTTGTATACAACACACCCCTTTGCACAGCAGTGAAGAAAAGATCAAATATCTTGCAAAGATATGTCCATTCTAAGGAGGGAAAGAATGAAAGGCACAGAAGACATTGGTCTGCAGCAACTCTAAACTTCTGCAGAGCATATGTTCTCACTTTCTTGAAGATGGCTCAGTTCTATTGTCAGGTAGAGAGCAAGGGATTCCGGGTCTCCTAGAGACAAAAGTGGGTGCCAAGTGGCATAGGTACAATAGTCCAGAAAAGTGACCTAGAACACCCAGCTTTCAGAGAGGCTCATGGGAGATCCGCATGAGTAGTAAGACTCTTGTCATATAACTCCCAACTGTCCAAAGTGGTTCCACAGTGATGTCTGAGCCATGGGGAGGTCCCTATCCAGACACCATAGAATAAAACCCAGACCATAACCAAGATCTCCTTTTGCTATGACAACGGGTCCGGTCGTCATCTGTGGTGTATGTATCTTGCTCTGTAAACCTGTGTCTTGCTCTTGCTTTATAATGCTATCTTGCTCCCTCCTCAATAAATTTTACCTCATTCTTGCCTTACTTTGATGTGTCTGGTCATTCTTTGGCCATGAGCACACCAAGAACTGAGAACACGGAATGAGATTGCCAAACCGCACACTACTTCCTGGAATTGCTATCCACGGCCCGTGGCTCTGCCCTCTAGATTCTTGCTGCTTTCCTGGTGATCTTTCCACTTCCATGCAAAGTAGGTCTTGTTTGCAGCTGAATACTTTTCTCACATGCCTCATTTCCACAGAATTTTGGGACTCAATGACCTCATTTTGTTTTGTACTCTCTTTTTTCCATTTGATCCAAATTGAAATGATTATTTTAAAATCTTGTGATTTTTGGTATCGATTTATACCAAAATTCAGTCCATTAGAAAAAGGCTACATCCTCGAATCTCTTCAATATCTTGGGTTCCCTGTGTAAGTGTCACATAACATTCTTAGGATTTTAAAAGCTTCATTATTAAATAGAAACTGTGAAGCATATTGAAGCTTCTTACAGGGGCTTTTATGTGTCTGGAAGTTTCTATGAGGTGTGCCTTAGAAATTTCTGATGTCTTAACAAAAGATCTTATAGTCCAATCCTGGATTTGATCTTTGCTCTGAAAGCATTCCTTAATTGGAAGATCAATCATTGTAGAGTGACTGAGAATAAGAAAGTTTTATTTTTGAACTCAGAAACACTCTGTTCCTTCATATTTAACAATTTATTATTTAGTTTGTCTCTATCCTCTTTCATTTTAACCATAGGTAAAAAAATGAAGCTAGATGTCACTTTCAATATTCAGCTATGCTAGGAATTCTCATTAGCTAAATCACTAAGTTGATTAGGTGCATTTACTTCTTTTTATAGGGGGATGATATCTCTTATTCTTCTCTCATTTTAATGCTTTTAATTCCAAACATTTTATTCCTAAAGCTCCTTCATTCTAACTAACTGCAGAAACAGTGTTTCCAAAATTTCTACCTCCGTGTCATAAAGCACACTTTCCTGTTGGTACTGATAATATTTTCCTTCCTTTCCTTTAATATCTGCTTCTTCAAGAAAGAATACTGTGGCCAGACTTGGGGGATTTATGTTCTAATTCTAGTTTTGTCACTAACTAGCATAAATTATTCACATGGAGTATCTTAGCATCTTTCAGAATGTGAAATTTTTTGTTGTGTTTTGTTTTGCATTTTTTTTTATTTCAGCATAATATGGAGGTACAGATGTTTAGGTTACGTGTGTTGCTCTTGCACCCCCTCCCCCCCTCAGTCCAAGTTTCAAGAAGTTAAACTTTCATGTCTTGTAGACAGAAGGTCCTACTCTAAGATTTTAAACACCATAACAGTTGTTTTCTGAAGTTTTTCTCTAAACTTATGGGTAAATCTTCCAAGTGAAAGGAAGACCCCAGAAGGTTCCTGGGTTCTGCCTTCTAAAGGTGAGTGTAACCCAGTGAGCACACGAGGGGCTTGGCTTATTGAACATCATTTTCAAGTCTTTGCCAAACAAACTTTTGCTTACATCTCGTATGTCTTCGTTCCTGCTATTGAACATCTATGTCACTGATCTCATATTTAAAATACAAAAGCATAGAAAACATTTTTTCACTTTAATTGAGTGTGGTATTTTGATGAGTTAATTATTCCCCAAAAGTTATTTAACTTTATTTGACTACAGTGGATAACTAGTTAGAAATATGACTGGAGTGCCTCTCTCTAAAGACTCTTGATTTAGAGGAGAACAAATGGTAATTGTGAATAGTTTCTAGTCTGACAATAAAATACTATATATTGTTTGATTCATAAGTGTATAAAAAAGAGGGAAAAAGATGCCATTTGTTCCAAGGTACTAAACTAACTTTAATATTTTCACTTACACAATGTTTGGTATGTAATGTCTTCCTCGAGAAGTCCTTTATTTGGCATTTATATTTATTGCAATTAGAAAAATTTGTTAATTATGCATCAATTTTCACTGTTCAGAGGCAAGGGTCTTCCTTTTGGCATGTTCTTTGACATTTCTAGTGATATGCTGGTGAATATTTAACAACCAGTCAACCAAAAAATAAAAAAATTTAAAAAACCCTTACACATAAAAAGAAAGACAAAAACCCTTATATATGGAGTTTGCCAATTTCTGTGGTGTAAATACTTCCACCATGACAGATTTCAACTGTCAAAATTATGTCACTGAACATGGAGTTGAGAAGTTATGTGCCCACTCAGCTCTTGCAAACTGGTACCAGCTGGCTCCAGCATGCCACTGGTTCTGATCTTTAAAGTGGTTATCACAAAAGTTTTTGTTTTCTTTTTTCTTTTACATGTTTGGACTTCTGCTACCACTTATGTCTATCCAGTAAATTTTTAAAAAAGTGGATCATAATTGTTTTCTGCAAATACATAAATGGATAGAGCACTTACAAGCCTCGTTGCTGACATTTTCACCTTCTTTCAGTGAATCGGGTTTTCAAAGCTGAATTCTTATATAGTTAGCATCATCTTGTTCTTAATTTTATTTGGTACTTTGTTTATTACAAAATGAAATCTCCTGGGAGTCCATAAAAGAAAATATTTGAGTGTGTGCTCCAATTGGCTTTTCATTTGTGTCAATTTAGAAACTCAGAATTATTTAAAGTAGTTCTAGCTGTTCTGAGGTTAGTAATTAGCACTTTAATTTGTGCAAATGACACTGAAAATACTGTATCAAAACAGACTGTTTCTCTTAACAAGAAAACCTTTAAAAAAAAGTTTACAAAATCAGTGGTGATCAATTTGAACAGTACTACTTTTCCACCAAGAGAGAGCAACATAAGCACACTTTACAAAATAAGTTTAAGTGGCCATCTTACATTGTAAGCAGTAGCTTCACGTACATGCTTTATTTAGGAACCTATTACTTTACCTGCCCCTGAACTTGATGGATGAGGTGCAGTGACTAGTTAGGGTTAAGGCAGTTGATGATGCATTCTATAGAGATCATATTTTTGTCTTTGGATAGTTTCTATGCACAATATGTTTCTTCATTATGATTTCGCTTATGGTCTATGTTTGAGTGTCTAAAAATTGATGCTGTTTTTCCTGTCATAAATGGCTTTCAACAGGATACGTTTTCTCCGTCTGGTATAATGAGGTTAAAAAAAAATGCAAGAGTTTTAAATATGTGAGTGGTGGATTTTAAATTTTGTATTGTTTTAAAGTAGTTAAGGTACATAATATCCAACTTTAAGAGAACTGATATGTCTGGAAATTTTCTTTAAGAAGCTTTTAGTACTACTAAATGTAATGGCAACTCTTTGAATATAAACAACTGACACCAGACTATAAAATGGAAGTATGAAGATTTTATCACTAAATTTTGAACTTTTAAAGAATTAACTATCATTAACTTTAATTAGAAATGTTGCTGGATTTTGTGGCTTAAAGTCTTGCCTTAATTATTTAAGGGACACCGTTTCCACTCACGGTTTTCATACTTCAGTAAAACATAGTGTCTTTAGGTTGCAGTAACTAAATATTAAACTTATATTGCTTCCATATAACAGCAGGAGTACCTGCAAAACATATCAGTTAAAACTTGATAAGGCTGAATCTTAAAAATGCCTGTAACAAATGATTTATTATACTTATTAAATTCATGATTTATAGATCTTTAGGTATGTATTAGCCAGTGCGGCCTGGGGTGGGGGGAGCATTTACGAAGGTGGGGGAAGGAAAAGAAAAAAATGGTCGTGGCTACAAATAAGTGCAACAGTTCTGCTCTTTCAGGGAAGTTATTTTTATGTGATTTTAAATTAAGAAAAATTCAGAAAAATATTGAAATGCATATAAATTATTTATTGTTAAAAATTTATTTTTAGAAGTCTTTATAGGAAGACCCTTGCGGATTTCAAATATTCTGGATAAATATTTGCATGGTTTCTGTAACTTGCTGTTATGAATATTGATGGGCATGTGTTAGGAATGTCAATGCCACAAGGAAACATTTGCCCTGTGTACCTTTGTGGTCTGGTACTACTCTTACACTTTCATTCTCAGTTTTGAAAAACTGATAATCATGTATGAAATCTTGGATCCAATTCTATATTTGACATAGTTATTTCAGAATATAATGAATTTTATGTATTCAGTGGGCCACCTGTTTTTTTTTTAAGCATTGGATCATGTGTAACGTGTGTGTGTGTGTGTGTGTGTGTGTGTGTGTGTGTGTTCCTTGTAACTGCAAAAATCCCATTTTTAAAACTATAACTTAGGAATGATTCTACACATTTAAAAATATTTCACTTCAGGGTTCCTTTACACAGAAAGCACCCTTAGTGAATTTAAAATATAAATTAAATGAATGAAATCCTTACTTACTTTAAAGAACCATCAACCAATCAATTTGTTAAACAGATACTGAAAATATGCTATGTACCAGGCATCCCTGTCAGTACTAGTGATGCAATAAAAACATTTCTGCCCATGGAAGAACATTTCACTGAAGCTCAAAGGTCCTGGGGTGATACAAGACAGCATGTTTATGGGACAGAAAAGTCCGGTGTGGCTGGTGTGTGAGGAGTCAGGGGTGGATTACTGATGAGGATCAATAGGAAGGAGCTAGCTTTATGGGGCTTTCTAGGCTGTGGTGTAGAGTCTGAATGTTGAGATCAGCAGGAAGCCACTGGAAGGTTTCAAGAAGAGGAGTGATGATGTGATCTTCCATACCTTTTATAAAAGGTAATTCTTAGCTCTATATGGAAAATAGATTGTAGGGTGGCAAGTGTGCATATAAGGTCAATTGGGAGGTTACTAAAGTTGTCCAAGTAGGAGATGATGGAATTAGGATTAGGGTAGGAAAGTGGAGATGAAGAAAACTGGAGAGATTTGGAATATATTTTAGAGGTACAACAGATGAGACTTGCTGGTGTTGGGAGTCAGCAAAGGGAAAGGCTCAAGGATGTTCTTAGATGTTTTTGACTCGAGTGTGTAAGTATATGACGGTGCCATTTATTGGAGTGGGGAGGGAGTTACTATTAGTAGCTATTAGTAGCTAGTCTTCTCCATTTTCAAATAAGAGAACTGAAACACAGAGAAGTTACACACCTAACTCAAGAGCATCTGGTTTAGTTTAGTCAGTGGAACAGGGATTAAAATCCAGAAAGCCTGGCTGGCTCCAGAGTTTACACTTTTAGCCACTCCTGTCATTTGGACATTCAAGGTTAGGGACATTTAAAACCGTGGTGTCAAAATGAGTTCATTTTGGAAAAGAAAGTAGAGAGTAGAAAGATGCACAGCAATTCCTGTGTATTCTTGTTTTGGAGGTGGCAAAGGACATAAGAAGTGGCAGGGGAGACTGAAAAAGAACAGCCACTGAGGCCAGAGGAAAACCAGGGCTTTGTAGGGTTAGAGGAGCCAACAGGAGAAATTGTTCTGAGTAGTTGAAAGCTGTGTAGAAGCTGGGTAAGACAAAAGAGGTGGATCAGTCAACATGGGGCTGTGTGTGACCTTCACACGAGCAGTTGCAATGGAACAGCGGGGGAAGAATGCCACTTTAAATTAGATTGAACGTATTACAGGAAGCACAGATACCAAGAGACCATTTTGTGTCGCTGTATGTGTTTAATATGGACAGTAAGTGACTTCTGTTCTGCGGCAGTTATGTAGAGAACACGGATTCTGGAGTCAGACAGACCTGTGTACTGATTCTGTGTCTAATACTAGTCCTGCCGTCTTCAGTCTTTGACATAAACTTTCTGAGCTGCTCTTTACGTATCCATAGCATAAGCTCCACGCAGACTCTTGGAAGATGCTCTGCTGTTGATCTCCTTGCTTTTTCTTTTGTAGAATTGCTATTCCCTTTACCTGAAATCTGTTACAAATCCCCACCTGCCCATCAATAAGCAGCTCAGTCCTTTATGTTAAGGCTATAAAATCTTTATTTCTAAAGTTGCTTTTTTTGTGATTATTTACATTTTTTTCCCTCCTAAGAAATTATGTGATAATTAATTAAAACAAGGTTCCTCACTATCCATTTTGTGTCTCCAAACACCTCTCAGATTGTCTGGCACAGAGTACGTGCTGTGTAAGTTTTGACTGAGTTAAATTACTCTAGGCTCACTGTGTGAGTTGAGCATGAAGTCAGTAAGCACTATTGTGGGGATAAGGAGAGGGCAGGGGAGGTTTGAGCTACACAGATGCTCTGAGGAGCAGTGCAAGTGGTGCACTTGATTTTCAGTTTAAGCTCCAAATGCAGAAATGCGACCAAAAGATCTTCAAAACTTTCTCCGGTCACACAACATAGAGAGAAGGCAGCTGTCAGAACAAAGGATCGTAGGTCCCCACAGAGAGAACTCAGACGTGTTGTGCAGCAGGAGAGACAGGGAGCTGTAACAATCTACAGCCGTGAATTCATAAAGTTCCTAAAGTAGATTGGAGGGAGGCAAAGGTTTCAGGAGAAACCAGTTGACAATACCCATCACTCAGCATTTTGAGCTAAGACTAAGGCTAAGGCTTAAAAATAAATAGCCCCAAAATAAAAATGAATAAAGCGAATAATCTGGTTGATTTTAGAATATTAGAATTTCATAAATAGGTTGTGATGAATGTATTTGTAAACTCGATTTTATTTTATACCGAGGGGTTAGAAGCGGACATGAAATAAAGCAAATTGCTGATTGAGCCAAGTTTGTTTACATGTTATTTTCTA
Organism: Avahi laniger; assembly: GCA_963575035.1. Classification (NCBI taxonomy): domain Eukaryota; kingdom Metazoa; phylum Chordata; class Mammalia; order Primates; family Indriidae; genus Avahi; species Avahi laniger. The sequence goes on along the minus strand of CAUYSK010042357.1, from coordinate 28,651 downwards.
GATATAAAATTTTTCTTTTTGCTTATAATCTGTCCGTTTCCTGATTTCTTTTAAGGGTATTTCTTATTTCTCTCAAATTAAATTATATTATCCTGGCCCACATACTATGAACATAAAAGAAATGAAGCCAAGCCTCATGGATATCACAGTGAGAATTTTGATACCAGACAATGAGTAAAAATGAATGATGACTATAACCGCCCTTCTATTATTTATGGGTGTATATCTATTTTATATATCTTGCCTGGGGGTTGTCAGATCAGGAGACAGAGAATTTGTTTTTCTGTTAAGTTCTACTGACACATAAATGAAAAAAAAATCATATAAGGGCTACATAAGTAAATAATACAAAAAAATTAAAAGTGTAAAAATTAAGATTTAAGATCAGGGAACACAAAAATTTAACAAATGTAACAAATAAAATATATTTTTACTTAACTCACTAAGGAAGAGAAAAAGAGTATGAGTAAGTTTGAAGTGGATGGAAGGAGAGAACCAGAAAAAGAAATAGATTTCTGACATTCATATGGAGAGCTACCAAAAAAAAAAAAAAGGCAGGGAGATTCAGATTTGCCCTCAAACACAGGGACACAGAGTACAAATGCAAAGTTCAACATACGCACCCCATTTATCTAAATAAATTGAATAGAACAAAGAGACCACCACATAAATACACTAAATAAAAGAGATTATGAACTCCCTAAAGGCAAGGATTGTTTCTCATTTATCTTTGTGTCTTCAACTTCCAGCACACCAAAGAAGGTTCTTAGTAAATGTTTGTTAAAATGTTGAAAAACAAAGAAAGTGATGTTTTATGGAGTAATATCTCATGTTGTAACCTACAAAGGCACTTTGCAACCATAGGCATGAATAGAATATATAAACTGTTTGTAGTCAACTCTTCTAAGGACTGTAAGAAATTAACTAACTATTGAAGGTTTTCTGCCCATTAGCCTTTTGATATGGAAATCGATAGAAGGAAGGGGTCATGGCTTGGAATTATTGAGATCAGCACTGATAGGCTCTGAAAGGGTCTATACAAATACATTTCAAAAGGCTTTCTGGAAAATTTCTCTAAAGCTGGGTGAAATACTTGCCTGTGAATATCTAGGGAAATGTGGAATGCACTATGGATGTTTTCTGTGACCTGGTAAATTTTAGGTATTTAATTTTGAAAACTAAATATTACCAAATTCAATACACAGCATATCTAAATACTTTTGTTAATTTCACTATGGTATTCCTCATAGCCATAGCTCTACATATTCTTCTTCTTCTTAGTTTTCTTTTGATAAGGCAAAGAACCTATTTAACAGAACTTAGTTTCTAGAAGAGAAGACAGTATTATTTTTATACCACTCCTAATATATGAGACCATGGAGGAAATTGGTTTGAAGCCAGGTTACTCTGGAAAGCCCATTTTCCCACACGTTCAAGTTAAGAAAGGGGCTTAGTAGCTGGTGTGAATAACATGTAGTGAGTAAAGTAGAAACTTACCTTGCCTTATTCTGCATTTTCCAAATTGTCAGGTTTTATGTTTATTGTTGTCATGTTTTTCTTCTCTTATCCTGAGAGAAACAATATATAAGGATGGTGTTTTGGCATTGGGTGGGAATGATCCACTCAGTGCCACCCATGCACAGAAGCTGGGGGCTGGCAGCCTCTCCTTCCAAAGTGAGGCCACCATCCTAAGACTCTGGGGCACTATGTTGGGGACTTTCAAGTGTTCCGGACCATTAAAATGTTATCCCAGGCCATTAAAAGGTGGTGGATTGTCCACAAATAGTGATACAGATGAAGCTTAACACACTAGCATCTAGGTGATAAGTAGACTACAGTGGATAGTACGTTCTCCCTGGATGGTAATGGAAAGTACAGCTGATGCAATTTCTCAGCACAAGTCATGTGTACTGTTCCATTGGATACTCTGAGAATGGACTTGTAACAATGAGATGGTTTCCTGTGCCTCTCTGGTGTGTGATGGTGACATATGGCTTTTGCTCTGGCAAAGTCTGGGCAGTTTCTGGGTACACATGTTTTTCCTCCAGGCTTAGGCCCCCATCCTGGGCCTCTCTGACTTCTCACCTTTGTCACATTCTCCTCCATTATTATTATCTTTCTTCTTCTTCTCCTCCAAATCTTTATCTCCTCTGGAGTGCAGTAATTCGGCTCTCTTTTGGTCTAATTAGTGTTTATGGCATACATTTTATGCCCTGAGCTCCTTTGGTGCTTTGCCTTTTTATTCCTTGCCTATTTCCCCAAACCATGCTTTTGAAATTAAAAAAAAATTCCTTTTCTTGCAAAATAACATAGTTGTTAACATAGTTGTTATTTTCACACTTTTGTCTCTGCTATTTATCAGTTTCATAAATGTACTTTAAAACTCAAAACTGAGCATTGACTGTTTCTTTTCTCTCTCCTTTCACTTCTGTTTTAACAAGGCTGATCTCTCTGAGACAAAGAAAAGGCCATTCATTATTGAGTGTCGGAAAGTCATCAAGATTTTGTGGGGCTTATGGAGCCACTTGTGCTGGGAGAAGGGTCAGCAGTAAGGCAAGCCTGTGCTCCCATCATTTGATGTCACACAGATATTCAGTCTCCATGGAGCGAGCGTTGGAAGTAAGCAGGCTCCCCCTGCCTTGCTGGGACCCTTATGTGTGTGTTTGTGTGTGTGTGAGCATGTAGGGATCATAGGAGCTTAGCCAGGGAGTGCCCACACCAGTAAATTAAGGGGCTCTGAAGTATACACAAATGGACCCTGCAAAAAGTTAGCATTTGTACACACAGATGGCATGGAAGTGGCCAGGAACAGTCAATAGAGAAGTGTAAGGAGCGTCATCTAGGTAAAAATATTTCATCCCCTTTTCTGGACCCTCTGAACAGACCACGTCCAGCTTTCCACTGCAGGAGCCTGGAGTCAGGTGGGTCCTGAGCCCGTTTTGGGGGGAAGGGAGAAGCTTTGAATGAGACATGAGATGAAAATTTTAAATTTAACGGAGCCTTTTACTGCCTGGAAGTGAGTCATAATTACTGAAATGAGATTGACGTTTTTCGCTGTTGTTGAGAATGACAGGAAACCTATGGGAGCTGCCTAAAATGTCAGTAAGGTATGGGAAAGGGGAATCTGACATATTGAGAGGCAGTGGTAGGAGGAAAATACAGCTGGTTCCTGTTTGTACTCATTATGTTCAGCCCTTTCAATAAACTGGTTACGCATCTATTGATTCTTATGTAGTCATACAGTGACTAATAGCTACCCACAGTGCATCTCAATAGCATGAGAGCTAAAGGAAGAAGAATCATAGATATAGCATGGAAATATCCAGATTTCCCAGCCTACAGAGGGGGATGAATGAGCCAATCTGTATTTCTCATCAGTCTGTACCTAGAACCGCTCAAGTCCCAGGCTAGATTTGTCAGTGTTCTCCTCTGAACCTCTTTCTCATCCTATGTTTTCTGATTTCTTTTGTCAAGATCACCCTCATGATCACCTAGGCTTGATCTTGTCTTTGACACTTCTCTTAGCTTTACCATTCTCATTTAACAGTAAAGCCTATAAATTCTACCTCTGCAACACACTTCAAAACCCCTCTTTGAGCCAGATGCAATGGTATGCACTTTCCAGCTACTTAGGAAGTGAATGTAGGAGAATAACTTGAGCTCAGAAGTTCGAGACCATCCTAGGCAACATAGTGAGACCCTATTTGAATAAACAAACAAACCAACCCAACAAAAACAAAAACAGCCTTGGCTTAAGCTTTCATTATTTTTCATTTGAACCATTTATTAATTTATTCACAAATGGTGGAGGGCTCAGAGGGAGCGCCATTTGCAAAGCCTAGGGGCAATGAGAACTGCGAGTAGTTCCTGACAGCTGGAGCTGGAGTGAGGTGGGAAATGATAAGAGATGATGCTAAAAAGAAAGATTTTAACATTTTAGATTATTTCTTTTGAAGAGATTCCCAGGAATGAAATGATAGTGTTAGTATTTCTGTTGTTAGAGAAGGGGAGCACGGGGCATTGAATGGACTTTCGGAAATGAGGGTATACACACACACACACACACACACACACACACACACACACACACTTGTGCTGGAGGATGACACAGATAAAGGAGGAAAGGCAGGTTTGGGCTAGATTTTGACTAACCTAGTACACCACGTCCTTCATTAGGCAATATGGAGCCATGGGTAGTTTTGAAATAGGACAATCAGGTGTGTAGATGCATTTTATTTTATTTTAATTTTTTTTTATTTCAGCATATTATGGGGGTACAAATGTTTAGGTTACGTACATTGCCCTTGCCCCACCTGAGTCAGAGCTTCAAGTGTGTCCATCCCCCAAACAGTGTGCACTGCACCCATTACATGTGTATATACCTGGCGCCCCCCGTTGGTTGTCCTTCTTCCCAGGTGGGGCAATTACAGGAAGGCAACAGCGCTCGCTTTCATCCCTAGGAGACCCGGAATCCCTTGCTATCTACCTAACACTAGCAGCTACTGTTAGGTCTCCCCTCCAAGTTCCTTCTTTGTTCCTGTGTCTTTAAATGTGTCACTACTTTCTGGACTATCTCATTTCCTACTTCCCTGTTTACCCAGTTGGAGAACCACCTCCACTGAAACCTGTCCTGCGGAGCTTTCCCGCATTCCTCCTCCTTCCTTACCTGACACTTCCTCCCCAGTGAAGGAGACCACGGTCCTCTCCAGCACTGGACATGGACCTGCCCTCAAGCTCCAGCATGATTTACCTATAATTCACATATGGACCCATCACCTTAAACCTTATAATACAGTTATGTATGGATATATCTTATCTCTTTTATTAGGCTGTGAACTTCTGGGAAAGAGATTGTTTGACGGATGGTAGGTACTCAGTAAAGAATAAATAAATGTACATGAGTAGTCATTTTTACCAACTCCTAATTAAAGAATAGTATGAAAAACTTTTTTCCTTCATGGGGAGAAGACGTAACAACTTTAAAAGATATAAAACATGGCTTTTTAATTAAGTCATCCAATTTGATCAGTACATTTAAACAATTTTGCACAATTGAGGCATACAATTTCTCCCTTCAAGGTCTAAGTACATCAGTGTTATTTGTTCCTTATTTTAATGGAGATTAATTCTCTCTCAGAGGAAAACTGTAATCTCTTCAATGGTAATACTCTCAAAAATGACTCCCATAATTCTGTTCTAAATAGGAAGGAAAATCTCAGAAAAAGAAATGCTACCAGGTAACCACACAGATGTTATTGTGAAGTGTTAGAGCTCCTCTGCTGGGAGCCCATGTTAGATAGCTTTGCTGTTTTCTAGAAAACATCTTTATTTTTTGCCCTGTATACTAAGTTGCTTGCTTAGGGTTTACTGGAATGCTAAATTATTTCTAGCAAATTACCAGTATATGGATGAATGGACATGTAGTATTTCATTTTTGCCTCATTATGCTTTAGATTTGGGATCTCCAGTTTCGTAAGTGATAGCTACGCTGTCTCAGTCCACTTTACCCAGGCTCATGCTCCAGTGCACTCTGCTTCTCCTCCCGGATGGAACAGTGTCAATCATGATGCACAACTGCTGTTTCAATACATCCTGTGTCTACAGAAAATAACCTGTAAGTGTTTGTTATGGAATAATGTATAAGATTGCAAGAAAGCACAAGAGAATTGGTCTTGTCCTTAAAACACACACACACACACACACACACACACACACACACACACACACCCCTCTTTGGCACGTGTCTAGGCAGGAGGAGATAGGAGACATTCCCTTTTCTTAAGGCTCCAAGTTCCCCTCATAGCTCCTGCTCGTCCCCGAGTGACTGAAACATTTGCTACCGTTGTCCCGTACCTCAGTTTCTTCATTTGTGGATAATTCTTAGAGCCGACAGCATTTTGTGTGGAACAACAAACAAAAATGCTTTGAAAGTGCTTTGCAAGCCTTCAGTATTCTGTAAATGCTTAATGATAATAATATACAGTAGGGCATCTTCCCTTGAAAACAGCGGGAGCGTTTCCTTCCATAATGACCTGACAGATGGGTTATGGTATCTAATCCCCTTAAACCCCCAAAGCTCTTTGATAGTGGATGTTGTAAAAGGCCAGATTAGAGCACATGCTGCTCCTTTACTGAGCCCTTTCTTTCTGTATCTATGCCATATTCAATTGCTTCCTTCTCTAAGTACCTTACATGTTAACCTACTACCTGCAGGAACAATTAGGAGCAAAAATAGAGACTAAAGGACATTGCACTCCAGTAGGAAAAATTAGTTAATGCTTGTTGTCCCCAATATTAAAAATCCACTTTGGCCTTCACATGTGGCTTTTATCGAAGGTTCCTGCCCTCCTAAATCCTGACTATTAATCTCAAGCTGTGGGTATTTGTCGATGTTGAATACAGGCTTTTTTTGTGAGAGAGTCCTGTATGGGGTGAGAATGGAGCTTTAGTGATATTAATTCTAAACCAATGAGGCTTAGGAAAATCACAGGCAGTTTAGGATATTTGCAGCACTTATGTAAGAGTTGGAGCTTTCAATCAGCTCAAAACGAGAAAAAGATGATTAGCAGTTATTCTACTATAACCTTAATTCAGCCTTTGAACATGGATTGGGCCAAGAAGTTTTTCACGTTTCCACTTTTTGCCATGCTTGTCTTTTGAGAATAGCTATTGAAGTTATCAGTTTCTAAAACCTTTTGTGACAATCCCCTAACCCAAATTCATCATGCTTGCTTAGTTACAAAGTTTGCCTTCTTTGCCTGCTTTAAGAAGTAAAAGTTGTGAAATCACCCACAGTGTGTAATCTGTGTAGTCAAAGAAAAAAAAAAGAAACAGCAGCAGCCAATAATAGATTTTTTTAAATTTTAAAACTGAATATATGCCAGCACTGAAATAAACATTTTAAGTGCACTATCTTTGAATTCAGGTGTTTTTTTTTTTTTTTAAATGGGATCGTTGTTTAAAATCCTCTCTGAAGAGCCCTTTACTTGTCTGCTGGATGCTCTACTCCGACCTTCTCAAAGACAGCACTTCTACATGTGTGCACTCTTTGTCCTGCATCTTCACATATTCCTCCTTTTCTGAATCATTTTCATGGTACAAAAGTGTTTAAATATCTGACTTTATACAAACCTTTACTTTGACTCTCTATTCCCTTCATGCTCCGTTTTTCTGAATATCTTTATAGCAGAACTTCCCCAAAGAGTTATCCCTACTTGCTACCTTCATGTTTTAGTTTGCTTGTGCTGCTGTACCAAAATACTGTAGACTGAGTAATTCGTAAAGAACAGAAGTTTGTTTCTCACAGTTCTGGAGGCTGGGAAGTCCAAGGTCAAGGCCCCAGCAGGTTTGGTGTGGCTGAGGGCTGCTCTCCGCTTCCAGGATGGCACCTTGTTGCCGTGTGCTCCAGATGGGGGATGGAAGGCAAAACACCAGGCCTGAACTAGTTCCCTCTAGCCCTTTTCCAGGCACGAATCCATTCATCAGGGCCTCATGACTTAATCACTTCACAAAAGGTCCCATCTCTTAATAACATCACAATGGGGATTAAATTTCAAAATGAATTCTGGAGGGGACACATTCAAACCACTCCACTTTCTACTTTCTCTTCTCCTATTGTGTCTCTCCCTTATCTCCCAACCCTCTCTCATTGAGGCGTATATATATATATATATTTTTTTTTTCTTTTCTTTTGGACAGGTGTTAAACATTGGCCATGGATACCCGTGAAAGCTTTATTCAATGTGGTTTATCCTTTTTGTAAATCACAGCGACCTTTATACAGATAGATAATTCCATAAATTGCCAGTGTACAATTCAGTGAATGTAGACAAACATGAACACCCATGTAAAAGCTCACTTAAGGTATAGAGAGTTCCTGTGTCCCTTGCGGGCAATCCTCAGCCCCATGGTGATCACTATTCTGATTTTTAACACCTAGACTTGTCCTGCCTATTTCTGTACTTCATAGAAATGGAATAATGAACTATGTGGGGTTTTTGGCTTGACATAATGTTTTTGAGATTCATCTAATTGTTGTTTGTATCAATAATCTATTTTTTGTTATTGCTAAATATTCACCTATTGTATGAATATGCTCCAGTTGTTTTTTTGTTTGTTTTTAATCTATTCTCCTGTTGATAGACATTTGGTTTGTTTCCATATTTTTTTGGCTATTAAGAATAAGTCTGCTATGAAAATTCTCATCTATGTATTTTTGTTGGCATATGATTTTACTTCTTTTGGGTAAATATCTAGAGGAGGAACTGATACGTAACAGGGCACATGTACGTTTATAAGAAACTGCCAGTTTTCAGAATTGGTTGTACGATTTTTCACTCCTGCCAGCAGTGTATGAGTTCTAGATGCTGCACATTCTCATCAACACAGGGTGTTGTCAGTATTTTAATTTTTGTCATTCTAGTGTGTGTCAAGTGGTACCACATTTGGTTTAAATATGTATTTCTCTGATGAGGCCTTTTCATGAGCTTTGTGGCCATTTGTATATCTTCTTATGTAAATTGTTCAAGTCTTTTGCCATTTTAAAAAATGAGGTTGCTGTTTTATTATTGACTGTAGTAGTTTCTTTTACATTCTGTATACAAATTCTTTGTTAGATGTCTGTGTTGCAATAGTTTCTTGAAGTCTGTTGCCTGCCTTTTTATATGCTGACATGATGTATTTTGTTAATATTGATAATGTCTACTTTAGCAACATATACTTTTATAGTCAGTGCTTTTTTTGTGTCCTATTTAAGAAATCTTCGCGCACCACAGGTGACAAAGATATTCTTTTATATTTTCTTCTCCAAGTTTTGTGGGTTTAGCTCTTACACTTAGGTCTGTAATCCATCTCAAATTAATATTTGTGTGAGTAGAATTAATATCTATAACATATAAAAAATCTCCTACAACTTAACAACAATCCTAACTTAAAAATGGGCAAAGAAATTGAATTCAGTAAAGGTTTCACCATAGAAGATGTGCAGACAGCCACTAGGCACATGAGAAGATATTTAACATCACTAGTGATTAACCACAATAAGATGCTATCTCACACCTGTAAGGATAACTATCATCAGAAAAACAGAAAATAACAGATGTTGGTGAGGATTACAGAAATTAGAACTCTTGTGCATTGCTGGTAGGAATGTAAAATGTTGTGGCCACTGTGGAAAGAGTATGGCTGTTCTGCAAAACAATTAAACATAGAATTATCATATGATCCAGCAATTTCACTTTAAAGAATTGAAAATGGGGACTTCAACAGATATTTGTACACCTATGTTTAAAGCAGCAGTATTCACAATAAGCAAAAGGTGAAACAACCCAAACGTCCATAGACAGATGACTATATATATACAAAATATAGTATATACATACATTGGAATAGTATTCAACCTTAATAAGGAATGAAATTCTGACACATGCTACAACATGGATGAACCTTGGAGATATTATGCTAAATGTAATAAGTCAGACACAAAAGAACAGATATCATATGATTGCATCTATGTGAGGTATACAGAGTAGTCAGCTTCATAGAGACATAAAATAGAATGGTGGCTGTCAGTGGGTAGGAACAAGGGAGACTAGGAAGTCATTATTTAGTGGACATAGAGTTTTAGCTTGGGAAAATGAAAAAGTTCTGGAGATGGATGGTGGTGATGGTTACACAACAGTGTGAATGTAATTAATGTCACTGAACTATATTCCTAAAACTGGTAATTTTTATGTTATGTATATTTTGCCACAATAAAAAAAGATTATAATGTCTTTCTGATGAATTTACCCTTTAATATTATAAAATGTCCCTCTTTATACCTAGTAATAAAGTTCTGGTCTTGAACTCTATTTTATTAGACATTAATATAGCCACACCATGTTTTGTATGTTTAGTGATTATATATCTTTTATCATTCTATTACTTTAAGTCTTTCTGAATCCTTATTTTTAAAGTATGTTTCTTGTAGACAGAATACCTTTCTTTCTTAACCTAATTGGCAATCTCTGATTTTTAATTGCTTTAGACCATATGCATTTAATGTAACTATTGATATGGTTGGTTTACATCTATCATCTTGCTATTTGTTTTCGATTTGTCCCATCTATTTACTTTTCTTCTATTTTTTCCTGTATTCCTCTTCTATTTTTAGTATTCCATTTTCTTTCACCCACCATCCCTGCTTGCTCACTCCAACTACTTTCCTACCTCAAGTCTTTGCCTTTGTATTGTGTATTGTCTCGGCCAATGGAATTCTTTCCCCAGATGTTCTTTTAGATTCCAAAGAACAGACCTTTGTTTTGTTCATGGCTGTATTAATAGCACTTTGAATAGGATCTTGTGAACAGCAGATACCCAGAAATATTTTTGGAATAAATGAATGAAAAAGACCTGTACAAAAGATTGAAAGAAAGACATTTAACCATGGGTGATTAAAAGAGTGAAACAGACCTATAATAATAATGTCACCTAGATTAAAACACAAAATACTGAGGTTTATTTTACATGTGAAGAACTGATGATGTAACATTGATAGAGAAGAAAAAATACCCAGAATTCCTCAACTGTTTTTGCTTCTATGTTAGCTGTCAAGGGAACTAATCTTCAAACTACTTTTATAGAACTGAAATTATACAGGGATAATAGAGCCAAGGATGACGACAAGATTTAAAAAATACCTAAACATTCTAGATGATGTCGAGTCTCCTAGCACAGAATACTTATACCCTGGATGTCACTGTTCCCATGACCATGGGACAGGCTAGGAATCCAGAAAGAGACTTACCAAATGGAAGCTAAGAAAACTAAACAGAATGTACAAGAGCTTACAGAAACTCCTATCCAGATGGACATTCAAGGCCCCTAAATATAAGAAAGATAGCAAACCCTAATAACTCTATCTCTAGCAGGTCTCTGGTGATGCCAAAGGATCCTTATAGGTGGCAGAACACAGTATGGCAACAGTGTGTAATTGGTAGGTCACATTGTTGTATAAGTCAGTGACAGGAAAATCAGAAGCAAGATCCAATCTCTGGCTGGCAATAAAGAGAAGAGTTCAGTGTCCCCTAGCAGTCTAGGGATTAGTGCCAGGTGTCAGTTCCAATTAAAAATTGGACACAAGGGTAGTCAGGCATATACAAGCACATATTCTAACATATGTGGTCAATGTTAGGATAAACGGCTAAAGGTCAAAGCTCCTTTAGATATTCAGGACACAAAGTTTATTACAGAATCACAGGGTGTGAGAGTTACTGACAAAATTCACTGGTTGGGAAGGATAGCACTTGGCTATTATTCCCTCAGGGTCTATTCTGATCCTGCCCATACCTGGATATTATTTCACAACATCTGGGGCAGAGAACTTCTTGTAGAGGAATCAGAAGACTGAGAAAAATTCCAGCTTGATTTTTCAAAAATGGGAAAACACAATTTACTGAACCACAGATTTATTCATCCCAACATTTATTGAGTGTCTTTGGGGTGGTAGGCACTGTGAAGGACTCTCAGCACACAAGACAGTTATGGTTCCCATCTCTCATGAGTTTGCAGTCTACTAAACCCAAAGATAAACTCTAGAAATTGATGTCAATTCCAGACAAAATTGTAGCATGGCCATTGAATGGATGGATGGATTCACTAAAAACAAGACACGTTAATCTAATTCTTTGCTAGCACTATTTTACTGGGAGATCTTGGAAATGTATTATTTTTACTTTGACTTATGCCAGCTGTATTATGATAAGCTTGAATTAAGGAGACACAAAGGCTGCATGGAAGTAAAATTAGGTAGTGTCATAACAAGTGAGCAAGTATCCAAAATTTTATGATGAGTTAGTCAATATTAATCTGGTTGTAAGTTTATAATATTTCTGTTTTCAAACATGTTCTGTGTAACATTCTGTTAATAGTTTGCTTGAAAATCTGAAAGGTGTGATTTTCAAATTTGCCTATATGATGAGGCTGGGAAGAATACCAAATATTTGATGCATGGAGACATTAAGTGATGAATTGGAAGAGCTATCCCTCACATTTCATTGGCCGTCATTAGATGTTTTCTCTGTCTTGTGTAACGTGTTTGGCAAATGCTTCTTTAATAACCCTCCTCCTGGTAGATTCCTGTCCACTGTCAAAGACTCTCCTGGGTAGAAATTCAGGAGTTACTTTGATTTAAAGGACAAAATTAGTACAGACAAAGATATTGACAAGCTAATGGGATAAGCAGAATCTAATAAGATGAGTTTTATAAGAGTTAACTGTAAAGTCACATGTGTGGGTCCAAATGAAGCTTAAACAAGCTGTATTAATACAGAATTAGGAAAAGGGAACTGAGGTGAGGGGGAAGCTTGGTAGTAACTTCTGTTTAAAAAACTAATTGGTAGTTTTACTTGTAGCTCTTGGACTACCCAGCAATTCTATTCCTGGGCATCTACCCAAAAGAACAAAAGACATTCTATAAAAAAGACATCTGCACTAGAATGTTTATAACAGCACAATTCATAATTGCAAAGATGTGGAAACAACCCAAGTGCCCATCAATAAATGAGTGGATTAATAAAATGTGGTGTATGTATACCATAGAATTCTACTCAGACACAAAAATCAATGGTGATCTAGCACCTCTTGTATTATTCTGGATAGAACTGGAACCCATTCTACTAAGTGAAGTATCACAGAATGGAAAAACAAGCACCACATGTACTCACCATCAATTTGATATTAACTGATTAACACTTAGGTGCACATACAGTAGTAACATTCATCAGGTATTGAGCAGATGGGAGGGCGAGGAGGGGATGGGTATGTACACACCTAATGGGCATAGTGAGCACCACCTGGAAGATGGACATGCTTGAAGCTCCGACTCAGGTGGAGCAAAGGCAATATACATAACCTAAACATTTGTACCCCTGTATTATGCTGAAATTAAAAATAAATAAATAAATGAAAATTTAAAAAAAAGTTCCATTTATAGGAAGGCCCATTTGCCAAAATCTGATTAGCTTTGCCTGAATGTAAAGGAAGATTTAGAAGTTTCCTCAGAGTGTGATTTGTGTACTTACCATATCCAGATATATACATAAGAACTGCCATGCTTCCTGACTCTGGGTACTCCTCACATAACAAGAGAATGGATTTTCAATCTTCCCAAATCAATGTTCAGGCATGTCAACACATGGATATTCATTTTGTCAGATAAGAGAGTCACTTTAAAGGGATAAAATATGAGATATTAGTGACAGTATGTCAAATCACAAAGTTAAGTTCAAGAGAGAATGGGTTAGAATTTTGTTGTCACCCTTTATTAGATGTGTGATCTCGGGCAAGCTGCATAACCTTTCTCAACTTCATTTTTGTTGTCTATAGAATGGGAATAAAAGTAATACTGACATTCTATTTCATACCAATAGAATGGCAGTGATCCTGTCTTGAGAAAGAGTCTGAGACTGCCCCTCTGAGTAGCAGCATTTTTCCTGCAACATTTGACATCCTTCTACTAAGACATTTACAAGTTGCTGAATTAAACAGTTTCTGTGGCTCATATTTGTAAGTAAATCTCCCAAAATGAGGATAGTAAGCCTTTTATTTTTAACAGAGCCTCTGAAAATCCTTGCAGGACCTACTTAAGAGGCGGCAGAACTAACTCTGCCATTATCCCCTCCATTTATGTAACGAAGTCAAGGGGAAAAATCAGAGAAGTTATCAACTCAGTGGACAGTACATTCTTGGGACACCTGTCTCCCCCACATACCAAATCAAGTGAGGGGAGATCTAATACAGTCTTTTAAATTTGTAAGGATGGATGACAAAAAGGAAGATTGGCTTCTTCTGTACAGGTAGACATTTGCATATGAAGTGGGCTTGCTGATCTGAGGGAAAAAAGAATCAGTGCAAAATGGAAAGAGAGGGAATGGAAATGTTGCCCACAGTGATCCCAACTGTTTGGCCTACCAGAGTTCTGTGAGTGTTTTTTAGGACTCTGTTGGAGCTAGCTGGGCTTGAACCATCTGACCAGGATGCTGTCCCAGTGCTGGGTGAAGGGACACCAACAGCAGGGAGGCTGTGGGGAGTCATGCCTGGGGCAGATAAAGAGAAGGTTGGAAGAAATCATGTCAGAGAGCACCTCCCCTGATAAGAAAGCACGCAGCAGGAAGCAAGCCTTGCCGTGCTCGGATTATTCCATGTATCAGTTACACATGCTTTCTCCTGGGGTTCTTATCTGCGACCACAACGGGATCATGATAATGGTGAAAAATAGTAGTCCATGGCTTAGCACCCACCCGTGAAATCAGTGGATCCCTAGTTCCCCCAAGCCTTCCTATCAATTAAAGAATTATTCTGTGGTCTCTCATCAAGTTCTCTGATGTAGCAGCTTCCTAAGTATGCCCCCCTTGCTATTTCTGCTCTGTCACTCTCAGCAAAGGCCATGATGCTCCCAGTTATCTGTGGTGTTATCTTTGCTATTTCCAAGTGGCTTAATGACAGTTGTTCTTCAGTCATGCTCCAGTGGTCGCCACATGGGAATGGGAAAATACTCTTCTCTCTGTTGCTTTGTTCCTTTCTTGTCTCTAGTGGCTTGACTCTTCCGTGTGAGTTAATATTTGTTATAAGCATTTTCCTTTGAAGGTAATCAGAATGTCACCGAACAGAGGTTCTCAAAGTCGTTCATCCCCTGTGGTCCCCCTGCCCCCACTGACTATGACCCCAGATCAAGTGTTGGACCTCTACCTTCTCTTCTTAGGATGGCTGTTGCCCCCATCAGACCATCGGCATCTCCTTTGTCCTGCCCTGGTGTCTGCCCAGGCATCTGCCAGGGGCCTGTGGAAAGCCTCCTTCCTGGACAGTGCAGGGATCTTAGCCCTGGCAGTCGAGTGTCGGCTTCAGCATTTCCAAGGTCTTCTTGACTCCTTGAGTCTTCTTGCAAATAATACCTGGCTGGCCTTCCTTGCCAGCCTCTGGGACAAGTGAAGCCCATTAGATTTTGCAGTGTGTCTTCTGTTTAAAACTTGGTTTTGACTTCCACTCATAGAGCAAATAATTCTTGCAGGTGATGCTAATGGGGAAAAAGATCTGAAGAAGAGGGAGTGTGTTCACAGCATTTCAAAAAAAAAATTCTCTCAGTTTCTTTTCTCTGATGAATCATATCTTCATAATTCAGCTTTACCATGTTGGCAAATCTCAAGGCTTTGCTTCCTAACTGCTTTCGGAAATGCCGATAGCTACAGGTGATTGCTAACAGCCATACACGTTATTTTGCAATATAATGAATAGTTACAGAGTTTAATAAAAGGGAATGGGCCAAACAAAAATTTTTGACAAGAATAGGGAAATGGGGCATTTAACAGGATTTGTTTTCAAGCTGTTATTTGAGAGATTTAAATAAATCCTCTTAAGTACTACAATTTTTGTGCCTTAAGTGTGCCTTAGTTAGTTTTAAGAATTTTTTTTAAACTGGGTAAATAGGAGGAAAAACCCTTCCAGTTGCTGAGTATGATGATGAAGTCTTCTCTCTTGGGTTCATGGAAGGTTATGCCATGAAATCTGTGAAAGATGCTTCCACGCTAATTATACTACTTTAAGAGCTGTCTCTAGTTCTTAGGTTTTTTTCTTTTTTTTAAAAGACAATGACAGAATTTTCAGGATTCAACTATTTTGAGATCAAAGTCCATATCCTGGGTCAGCCTAATTTGGGCAGATACTTCAGTGCTTAACAATCAAAGGTGCATTCCTCAACTGTAGATTTCAGTTTTCTGTCATAGAAACCCCAAGAGTATATCTGTCAAAAATGGAATATTTAGATTAATTGGGGCTTTGTGATGACGTCTGGCCCAGGAGGACCTGGTCACCCCAGGAAGGTAAGGATTGTCCTTTGAAAGCCCTCCAGGCATAGAGGTTCCATAACCTTCTTCAGTCATTTCTCACTATCTAAATGTCCTTCTGTGCATTTGAGGGCTTCCTTTTCTAATTTAATTTTTTTCTCCCAGTGGAGATAAGGAACAGCTGGTCCATAACTGTATAAAATTTCTTTATTCATGATAGTCCTACTCCTCCTTTACTCTGATTAAAAAATGAAATACTAATTTCTTTATTTAAAATATTCCTTAATTAATTTAAAAAATGAAATCCCAGTTCCTTATGACTTGAGTAAAAATTGTTACTTATTGAAGCCATAGGGAATACATTGTTTTGAAAAATGTCATTTATCACTACATAAAGTTTAAAGTCTCTGTAATAAACATTTATTTAACAGAGCAATTTTCTTACAAGAGGACTGTCTTCATGGACACTTAGGTAGATGTGAATCATGTGATGTTTTCCCAGAAGATTTAGCTTCCCAAGGTGGCCTTGGAGGTCTTAGAGGACCCTGAGCTGTGTAGTCATCGCGGGGCCCCCAAACTTATCTAGCAATAAATAAGGTGTGACAATGGTCATTTTACGAATGCTCTGAACTGACTGATGTGACCGTTGTGTGAGAATTAATTTAAATAACAGTGAAGTACTGAAAGATCAATTAAGAGAATAATAAATTCATGTCTAATCTTCCCAAATATCACAAATTTTAATAATTTCATAGTCATTTCATGTATGAATAAAGTTTTTAAAAGTCAAAATTTGGTTTACAATAACTAGATGTTCACAGCTGTGCGAGCTGGCTTTCTTCACATTTCTGAATTTAGGACCATTCAATGAGAAGAATGTTATTTCGTATCTTGAGACATTTTAATAAAAGCCTTCAGCATTCATGTCCTTTCTTCAAATTTTTAACAGATGACAGTATATCATTCTTGATTCTTTGAGAGAAAACTTGCTTCAAGTATATGAAAAGCATGAACTTAATGTAAAACAGCAATGTGTGTTTCTTATTCAGAGGCTGAAGACGGAAAAAAATTGCAGCCATGTTAATGATGGATTGTGTCCTTTTATAGAAATTTCCTGTTCCGAACAATACAGTGAATAAAATAGTAAGTTACTGAGTGGTTCCTATGTGTCAATCATGGTGCTAAACTCTTCATGATGTTTTACAACCCTAAGAGACAGTTATTACATTCTCTACTTACAACTCTATTAAATAACTGAACTTTCTTCCAGAGGGCAAGTGAATTGTCCAAGGTCATTCTTTTAATAGGTGCCTGAGCTAAGATTTGAATCCAGGCTATCTGACTCCACCAAAGGCATCCTTTTAAGCCATCTGATGGCTTCATTTTCCACTAGAGAAACATACCAGTTATTCAAATATCAAATATTTTCCATTTTGAAACCACAAAGTCATATGCAAGCAGTTTAAAAGGATGTTGAACTCAGTATCCTGAATGTCAAGACCTTGTCTTTCCTCGGAGATTTGGTCTGGTCGCCAATGTTTCAGAGACACATATTGGTTGCAGCAATTACATTTCTCCATTAGCATGACTCAGGGAACAATACCTTAGTCTAAAACTGTTTTTCTTTTTATAATTGCTTGAAAGGAGGCTGCCTTTTCCACTTAATAAAAAAAAAGTTAAGCCTTTACCTAATTTATGTGGAATCGCCCACGCTCACTCTATCTTGTGTTGACCTTTGCTCACTAATTTCATTTCTCTTATCCCAAGACTGCTCCTTGATTGAGTAACTTGAATGGGCATAATGACATATGGGCACCTCACATAACTCAGCACATTGTACAATCAGAGTTACCTATAATTTAAATTAATATGGTATTGGATTTTTAAAGTTAAAACCCCGTGTTTTTTCCTAAATCTTAAAGTTCAATTTGTAAGTGTTATTATTCTTGTTAAAAATTTAAATTTTTTAATAATTAAGAACCATACTTTGAGGGGCAATTGATTAAGTGTTTGATCAACTTCACAAACTAATTTCTCTTTAAACAATCCATCTCATTTACAAATGTGGGCATTTGAAACGGCAGCTATAAATGTAATATATTCAGTTTTCTTTCTAAGCTCTTCGACTACTTGACCAGATAAATTCATGTCTCTAAGGAGCAAAAACTACCTTGAGAATTTAAATGTCAATTAAGTCTAATAAATTATTAAACTTATAAATGTAGTAAATCTAGTTCTCTTAAACATTTTACTTCTGTTTACAAACTTAGTTAAAAATCTTCACCTTCAACTTGAAATCACAAGTCAATTACATATTTTAAATTAGGCTCACAAGCTAATCTGTCAGAGTCTCTACTATGCCACTCCTAAGTCATTACAAACACTCTAAATACTGAATATACACAGATCGCCCCAATGATTAAAAACCCGTTCCTGAACCTGACACAAAAGAATTAATACTTCATCATCTTTATAATTACTTCTAAGCCATCCTGGATTTGGAAAGACGCCCACTAAGGGGAAAATTTTATGATCTCAGATATGAAATCAGTGGCTTCACATGTTCAGGGTGACCCTTTTTTGTCTCAAATATGGACATTTGCAGATTTTTAATGGTTGCTGTGAAAACAAGGACTACAAGCTACCTCCTTCAGATGGGGTTTATTTTGCAGGCCCTTTCGCCTGGATTCAAGATACGTTTTTAGGTAATTGAGTCAGCTGATTGGAGTAGGGGAGAATCTGGAACACCCCCAACCAGGGTATATTTTAATAACTAACTGCCAACAGTTTGCTTTTTATTTTCTAAATTTCCCGATTAAATTCTAAATCCTTTCTGTAGTTTGCCTGCCATTCACAACACTTATGGATATTTTAATGACATCTTATTGGAGTCTGAGTATTTCTCATACATGTAAAGACATACTAATGACAGATAAATTTTTGGGAGAAATATAAGTTGGAAACTGATTTTAGTAAATTCTTGATCAAAGATGTGTGGAGATCATGGAGGCTCCTTTATTCTTTCAGTATCTTGATTGATAAATTAGGTTTTTTTTTAAAATTAGTCTATGAGTGAAATAGTCAAATCTTAAGAAATGGGTATCTTTCAAAAGGCTTTTTCTGATATGACAACAAAAGTTTCAGCAACAAAATAAAAAGTGAACAAATTAGACTTTATAATAATTAAAAACTTTTGTGCATCACAGAACACTATCAAGAAAGTGAAAACCTACAGAATGGAAGAAAATATTTGCTGATTATATATCTGATAAGGACCTAGTATTCAGAATATATGAAAAATTCTTACAACTCCACAATAAAAAACAAAAACTCATTTAAAAAATGCGCAAAGGGCTTGAATAGACATTTCTCCAAAGAAACATACAAATGTCTAACAAGTGCATGAAAAGACACTCAACATCATTAATCATTAAGAAGATGCAAATCAAAACCATAATGAGTTACCACTTCACACCCACTAAGATAGTTATAATAAAAAATATGGAAAATAGTATTAGTGAGGACATAGAGAAATTTAGAACACTTGTACATTGCTAGTGAGAATGTAAAATGGTATAGTTTCTGTGGAAAACAATTTGGCACTTCCTTGAAAAGTTAAATATAAAATTACCATATGACCCAGTAATTCCACTGTTATCCAAAAGAATTGAAAATAGGTAATATTCAAATAAAAACGTGTACATGAATGTTCATAGCAGCACTATTCACAATAGCCAAAAGGTGGAAGCAACTTTGTCCT
Organism: Avahi laniger; assembly: GCA_963575035.1. Lineage (NCBI taxonomy): Eukaryota > Metazoa > Chordata > Mammalia > Primates > Indriidae > Avahi > Avahi laniger. The sequence goes on along the minus strand of CAUYSK010042357.1, from coordinate 9,073 downwards.
TCTGCTGATGATCTGATAAACAAAATGTGGTAAGTCCTCGCAATGGAGCATCATTCAGCCGTCAAAGGTCATGACACGCTGCAAAACAGATGAGCCTTGAAACATTACGCCAAGTGAAAGAAGCCAGACACCAGAGGGCACACGTGACATGATTTCTTTCATATGAAATATCCAGAATAGGTAAATCCATAAGGATAGTAAGCAGATTGTTGGTTTCCATGAGCTAAGGGGGGAGGAAATTGGGAGTGGCTGCTTAATGGGTCCAGGGTTTCTTTTGGGGCTATGAAAATGTTTTGGAAGTAGATGGAAGTGTTGGTTGCACAGCATTTTAAATGTAATAAATGTCACTGGATTGTATACTTTAAAATGGTCACTTCTATGTTGTGTGAACTTTACCTCAATTAAAAATATTTTTACCAAAAAAAAAAAAATAGCTTTTCTAACAAAGTCTCATTTTTTTTTCCCCGTCTCAGGATGATATTTAGGATCAGATGTTACCTGCACTTTTTCTCCTCACTTTTGTGGTGATATTTTGCCACAAATACAGAGGCTCTTTCACCTGATAAGCAGTGAACGACGTCCACAGAAACAATGTGGCCCCAGCTTTATAGAAGCAAAGTGACCTGTCTCCTTCTTATCAATGAGATGATTGACAATGATGACATCAATTATGACTTTTCCTTCTCATTTGAGCCACCACAAGCCAGTTTCCTCCATTCTTTAATAGAAATTTTATTAATTACTCAGGACCGAGATTCATAATGTTTTCAGAACATTTCATATGTTCCCCTCCCCTCTTTTTTGTTCTAACATCTGTAAATTATCTTTTGCAAATGAAATCACCCAATTGTCTTGGCTTTAGAAACACTTATAATCAAAACTTACAACACATTTACTCCTCAGAGCAAGCTTATCAGACAGGTAGTATTATTATTCCCATTTTACAAGGAGGACCTTGAGGGACAGTGAGATTAGGTAAAGTGACTAAATATACTTAGCGAGTAAGTGCTGGGGCTAACATTCAAATCTGGAGAGCCTCACTCCAAAGCCCAGAGTTTTACACTGATGTGCTTTTCTTTCTGCCTCTCTTAGCAACAGTCTATCAAGACTGTGATGTTCTAGGTGGAGGAAGGTATGGCAAAAGTGTTTGTGTTCACCAAATATCCATGAGCTTCTCTACATTTCCTAGTCTTCTCTGCCACTGAGTTCAGACCATATGACCAACTCTGGCCTATGTACTGTGTGGCCGATTTCTGTGATGTGTGTTACCTCTAATCCAAGACAGTTGAGAGCAGGGGCGAGTTCTCCATGTTGTTTCTCTCCTGTTCACAAACTGGAAAAAAAGAACTTTGGGATGGTCAAGATGCAAAACAAAAGACATCTGGATCTCTGAGTCAATATTAGAGGAAAGTTGCCCCATTTCCCAAAAAAGGCACTGGACCCACATCAGCCTTTGATGTGAGTGAGAAATAAACCTTTCTTATGTTAAGCCATGAGTTAATTTGTTACCAAAGCCAACCCTAGTGTCTTCTGACTATAGTAGGATTGTCATGTGATAAATGACATAAAATCTTTACCCATGAGACAGGATATTTCCAAAGGCCTCCTAGTGTCTCCTTAGTGATTGTTTTGGGTGAAATTGTGCCCTATACCCCACGAACGGGGTTGTTGCCAATGTAAGTAGTTAATATGAGGTCATTAGGGTGGTCTCTAAGCCAACATCATTGGTATCTTTGTAAAAAGAGGGAATTTGGACACAGAGACACGCACGCAGGAAGAATGCCATGTGAGGATGAAGGCAGGAAACTATGGGCCTGGGAACACCAGAGGCTGGAGCAGCCCACCAGAAACTAGGGAACAGACATGGAAGAGAGTCTCCCTCACTGCCCTAGAAGGAACCGGTCCTGCCTTGATCTTGAATTTCTGTGAGAGAATAAACTCCTGTTATTTGAGCCACCCAGTTTGTGGTACTTTGTTCCGGCAGCCCTAGCAGACCGACATAGAGATCCGCGCAGGCTACATCTAAGTGGCAGGGCGGTGGGCCGCATTCCTTCCTGGGCAGACTGACCAGAACGTGGGCATTACACACTTCAGCCGTAGTTCTCCTCGAACCTCATTAAGAACTAACAAGCCTGTTAAGAATCCTTTGGGAGACTGGGTAAAATGGCCTAAATGAAGTAATAATTCCTTTGTTTTAAAAGAAAATCCCTTTACAAATAAACATGGTAGGGATCATGGGGTGAAAAAACGTTCAAACAGTGACAAGAAGCATATTACAGCACAGTGTGGACAGAGCTTGAGGCCAGCCAAGACAATTTTAAGCTCTGAAATTGAAATTTCTTACTAATAAATTCTTCACCCTGTGACAAAGGGGATCCTCGAGCGGGAGAGCTCACCAACCCCTGGGAGCTTGTTCAGACACTGATAGCAAACTCAATCTTCCCGGGCCAGGCGCAGGTCAAGCCAAAATGGAATCCTTTTTTTCTTTCTGCCTGTGGATTCTGGTTACTCCCCTGCCTGCCCGAACTACTCTCCCTGAATCTGTAAGTGAGGTACCTGAGGTCGGGGAGGAAAGAAGGAAGCCTTCCTCATGTTGGCCACCTGAGCTCAAAAAAGGAAGAAACTTTCTCAAATACTCATCGACCCCTGAAAGGAAATATTCTGATGTGGACAGCATCCTTCTAACAGGACTATCCAATACAGGAATTGCCCTGCCAGATAGATCTGTGCCTGAAAACTGCTTGAAGAACTTTGTTTCCCTCTGAACAAAAACTGTAAAAATGATTAACAGGACACCCTGGATCATGCCAAGTAATATGCCTTGAACCTCAATCGGGCAATCCAGACTCAAGTGCAAATTGCAGTCTTTATTATTCCACCTTCACTTACCTTGAATAGAAGTAGATTAACAGCTGTGAATCATGGTTGAGCCTGTTAATTGTTTTTATTCCCTAAACAGAGAGTTTGGAAAAGGGGCTTTGCTTTACCTGTCTATCCCTTAGGTTCCTCAGCTATGCCTTTCTTCACATACATTCCAGTGAGGTAAGAAAGATATTGATTGTCGAGGGATATTACGAACCAACAGCCAGTCCTGGCAGGGACTCACAGGGATAGTGCCAAGAGCTGTCCTGTCATCTGGAATAGCAGAGGGAGGGGAAATGATTTGAGCAGGACTTCAGTTCTGTCTCCTGGGAGTTCAAGGCTGACAGACCTGTTTCCTTCCCCACTATGTGCTTCTGTGTGCTAAAGGGAAAAATCTGAGAAATGGGAACAGTTACCTCTTTGGCAGTTTACTGGGTTTCTGAGCTCAGCAAATATCTGCCAAATTAGAAATCTTACCTTTCAGTCAATCGACAATCATTTAATGAGCAGATCTGTTCCACTCAAGTGGATTATTTGTCGAGCTCTCATTATGTTCAGAGCGGTAGCAGTAAGAGGGACTGTAGAAATGTAAACTTCAGGCAAAGAGTCCTGACCTCTGTAAGTTCATAAAGAAAAAGGAAAAATCAATACACAGGTAACTATGCAAAGTATAATGGGATGAGTATCCTAATCTAACTCAATTTTATCCTAAAAATATCTACTTGGGTCTGACAAGGAGCATGGAAAGAGAGTGGAGTGAGGAAATTCTGGCAGACGTCGTTGGTGCGTCTCATGGAGGAGGTGAGGTATTGGCAGGGCCAACAGCATCAGTCTTTGGCTGGTCCAGATGTGTGAATGGGCTTCCAAGGAAGAAAGGGTGGGCAGAGGCAGCTAAGCTGGAGAGCACAGGTCATGGAAGGAGTGACGAGTAGGTGACAAGATGGAACCCCGGATGCATGTGGACGGAAGGGTGGTGAGGAATGTGGCTGGCAACAGGGCATGTCCTGGAGGAGATTAAGAAGAATAGAATGCATAGATCTCTGCTCTGAAACAGTGGCCTGCAGTTTATATAATTTGGGGGGAGGGGCTTCTTTAAGAAAAATAATACAAAATTATGAATGCGAAGATTATGTGTACAAATAAAAAATTATTTTCAACGAAAATAAAAATCTCACCAAATTATTGGAGACTTGAAGATTTTGGGTCTTCTCATTTGAGACCTCTTTAAGCAATTCACCAGAAATGCCCACACAGAAATTGTCTATGGTTAAAGCCTGACTTCTTCCTCCCCTCCAGGACACCACAACTCCTAGCATGCCCACCACTCCCAGGGGCCTGTTCTGGTGAGGGCCCTTGCAGTGTAAACCTCCTGAGTGCCAACTGTGCCCAGGTCTCCAAACTTTGTTGATTCCTTATCAGTAAAAAGTTTGTGCCCTGGAGTTTGGAGTGCCCAGGATTCATCCTCTGAGGCAGGTGCTTACCCCTGTGTCTAGGAGGGAACATTTGTGTTAAGTAACATCTTCCCTGCACCCCAAAATGCATGGTTAGAATAGGCAAGCAGCAGTTTCCTGAAAGAATGGAGGTGGATGACATTTGGGCCACCAAAATAGTATTTAAGAAGATAAGAATGGCAAAGATGTAAAGAGGAGAGTGGAAAATGCAGAGTCTCTAGGTAGGAGGCTCAGTTAGGAGACAAGCCCAGATGTGAAATGACTTAGGTGAAGCTATCGGCAGTGGGGAAAGAAACGAAAGATCAGCCATGAGAACTGCTGTGAAGAGGAGATTAAAAAACCTGGGGCCTTGTTGCTTTCCCTACCATTAGTGAATCCATGACAGCCCCACAGATTGCCAAATGCCAGGCACTCTTTAGTGTAGATCCAGATGTTTTGAGTCCTACTCGAATCTGTTCGGTGCCCTCACAGTGAGCTATGGTTGCTTGCAGTGACTCGTTTCCAACCCCATAAGCATGTGCTCACTTACCGATATTCTCAGGGTAGAGTTCTTGTCTTTTTTTTTTTTTGTCCAAAGAGGTCACCACACATATTGTCCCTGCACATTGAGGTGGCATATAGCTAGTGCCTTGATTACTCAAAATGATCTCCAAGGACCATTTTGGCTTCTGTTTTTGCAAAGGTAACATCATTATTTCTTGAATACCAGTCTCTGACCTCCTTATAAGTAACAATCAGGTCAGCTTTCATATGTAATGGCTCCCACTCAGGCCGTAAAGCTTTGATATACTTAAACTAGTCTTTCACCAAAAGTTAGCGGTAAACAACCTGCCTATAAAGCTTTCCAAGAGGTGAGAGAACATTTGCTCAGTTGCTGTAATTATTACTTCTCTCTTCGTGATGACCCTTGAGGAATACAGTTAAAAAGCAGAGATACCACCTTTCTATTTTTCTCCATCTGTTTATTTTGCACAGTAAATTGCCAGCTCTTTGTTTGACATAGGAGTAAAACACTGCTGTGCCTCTTATCTGTAATTCTTGAAAGTGCAGCAAAGCATATACCCTTTAATTCCAACATAATCAAGAATTTACTTTCCCACAAACTACATTTCATTTCATTCTCTCTCACGTGGCTGTTGGTGTTTGGAGTAGTTTCAAGTTGCTTGCGAGCACGCTTGCATCAACAAAATTGACAATTTATTTCAGCACACAGTGTACAGACAGAGAAATGGAAATTCCAATGAGGTTAATGCAAAATCTACCTGTGGCAGACTAGTTCTTCTGACCTGCGATACTATTCCTCAAAGAATGCTTAATTAGGCAATGCGTTCACACCCTCAGATGCCATGATCCCAAACGTTCGGGCCAAGTGGCCGGGCTTCCAGTGTCATTTGTGTACCTCAAAACTTTCACAGCTGAGGGAAATGGAACTTCTCTCATTATTTGTGACCCAGTTTGGCAATATCAGTTAAGCAATCATGCCTCTGAATGGCATTGCGTGGGGCAAGCTTCTTCCCCGGGGGAATTTCGGAAATGGAATAATTGATTGTGCTCTGAGTAGTTATGCACTCAGAGATGGTTGAGATGCTAATTAATTCACACATCTGCAGCCTTCGGTTCAGTTTTATTCAACAAATACTTGTTTCATTTGTCCTCTGTGCCAGATACCACATTGTGGGCTGAGTACCCAAAGCTGAATAAAATGCGGCCTTCTTCCCCTCTCAGTGCACATTCTGTTGGGGGAGGAAGAATTGTTCATAGATGATTTGAATGCAGTGTGGTAGATTCAGCAAGAGGAATGTGTTAAACCGGGAAGCACAGGATAAGGGGCACATGACCCAGTCCACAGTAGTTAGAGGAAGGAAATCAGGAAGGACTTCCTGGAGGAGAGGATACTGGAACTGAGTCATTACAAAGGGAGTAGGACTTAGGGGAATAGTGAAGGCAAAGGCTGGGAGGCATGGAGGGGAATGGAGTGTGTGGGTAACACCAAGCAGCTTGAATTTCTAGTCTTTAAAGAGAGATAAAGAGTGGAGAATGAGGGCAGAGAAATAGGCAGAGGCAGATCATGGAAATGCTTGTCTGGCCTCCTGGAGAGGTGGCAGTTGATCCTGTAGGCAGAGGTGGGGCGACCAGTCACAAAGTGAGTCATCAAGGTTTAGGTTGGGTTTGGCAGCCCAGGAAGGATGGACTTGAGATGTGGAGGACAGGAGACTCTGCAGCAGTCCAACAGTGAACTGAGAAGGACCCTGGGAAGGACAGCAGGCCGGACAACAGAGGGAAGGAGGGGACACAGGAAGGTTCTGAAGTTGAGGCTCAGGGCAGGGGTCTGGCTGGGGGAGGAGACGTGGTGTCATCACAGGCTATGGTCGAGGCCAGTCACATGTGGTCAGCACGTCCACGTGGAATGTGTGGAATAGGGAGAACAAGGAGCTGGGCTCAGTCGTCTGGCGAATACGCCTCTGAGGGGCTAGAGGAAGAGAATGCCAACGAAGGAGACTGGGCAGAGAGGAAACAGGAGACTCAGAAAAGCATCGGGTAACAGAGCCAGGTGAGCAAAGAGTCGAGGATATTTTAACAATGATGTTGTATCTTCCCATCTGGTGCCGTGCTGTGAAAGCCGGATTAATTAATTAATCCAACAAATATTTACTGAGTGCCAATGACGCTAGTTAACAACATCTTTAACTTGTAACTTGCCAAGGTTGACTTGCAAATGGCTAGCAAAATGCAAGCTACCAGATAGGTTTGTTGGATTCCATTCTGTCAAGTATTTCTCTGCTCAACATTTGTAGTTTATTTCTGCTTCTAATTTTAAGATGTTATTTTTTTAAAAAAAATACTGTTTAATAAGGCAGAGACTTCCTTCCATCTGAGCATGGCAGTCAGAAGGGCAATGGCAGAGATGTTGCTGACTGCTGGTGAAATAAATGCAAGAGAATGAGAAAAACATTTGTTCTTTTCATTCCTCAAAATAAGCAGGCTGGATCGTTTGGGAGACTGAGTGTTCCTCACTGTTTAACAGAAAAGATTGCTCTTCATTATTCAGCTGGAGGAAGTTTACCTCTCTCTGTATTTACAGTTCCCATAATGTGAAACTGTTGCCATGCGCAAACACGCACTTAGCACTGGCTAAGTATATGATGTGGGGCATTGAAACCCAATTCACTTAGGTCAATCTTCTTGTCAGATGAGTGAAATTTGCTTCCTTCGATCATCTCTTAATAAGGCAGGAGAGGTCCCCCAGGCTACATATAAGTAGTTAGAGATGTTTTATCATATAATTAGATATTCTCTTCTGTCTTTATCCCTTTGGTGTGCCCAAGCCATGCCCTAAAGTAAAAGAATCATCTCAGATCTGTTGATCAATGAGGACCAGCCATTCTTTGGTTAAGATACATTTGCTCAGCAACCCCACATTGGAAGCTGGGGCAACAGAGATGGATTAGCTCTACTTACAGCCTTTGAATTATTCGTAGACTAGTACAGTAATCCATGCATGTTGAAGTGCTTTGTGAACTTCTAAGTTCTTTCCCTTTATCACCTGGCGCTTTAGAGTTCGTACATCCCAATATGCAGATAAAAGCAAGAAGAGAAGTCTATGCAGACCAGCAGAATGGTGTTCCAGGCAGGGGAAGAATGGCACGTGTGAAAGCCAGAGGGGGAGAAGATGGCCCACTCATTGCTGCTGGAGTATGCCGTGCAAGGAGCAAGTGGCAGAAGACACTGCTGAGCAGAGAGAAGGCGACCAAATCACACAGAGCTCTGTGAGTGCCCAGAGCAGAGGAGTTTAGATTTTACCCTGAAATCACAAGGAGCCTTTGGAACACTCCTGCCCCAGCAGAGCATTTACTATTTACCATGTGCTGTGCTCAATCCCTGCGTTATTTCATCTAACTCAGGAAAGTATCAGGCCTATAAAACTGCAATACTCTTTCTCTAGTTAGGGGTAATCAAAACTGATGTCATGTGGGAGTTGATTTCCTACTTAGCTTCTTGTGATGAAAATGGTGAACCAAGTTGGTGTGTGGGTGTGTGGGGAAGTGGATAAACCTTTTGAAAAAATGAAAAAAAAAAAAAGCAAGAAGACAAGATGGCTTAAGTGAAAGCTACGGCATCTGTTGTAGGCACTTGTTAATCTCTGCTGTGATGCATTTGTTTCAGTGGCTGATCCTCTGCTCCCTTCAGACTTCCTTTTCTTGCACAGTCCCTGGCTCTAGTCTCTGGGTTGGGGTGGGTGAGGTCCTAAACTGTCATGGCTAAGACATTTTCTGCTCCTTTCTTGGTCCTGCAGAAGCCCTCACTGGGAGAAGTGATTGGGAAGATTCACGTTTCTGTGTAAACATAAACATCAGTGATCATACCTCAAATCCCAATATAATCACTGCATTTGAGAACTTGTAATTTCAGCATGACCAATATCTTACTAATTAGTAAGAGATGTGTTTAATGTAATATTCCCAGCACTATGCCCCATTCTTTTAGCTAAATGTTTGTGTATATGGATTTGTTTTCATGGTTAAAATCTTATAATTACATTCTCTTCATTCTCACAAAATACTATTTGGCTTAAAGAACTGATGTTTTCTCTAGCAACTTCCCCATGGCATCTGCTTAAACTGCCCTTCAAAGTATTGCATTAATTTGCTAAACGGTTATCTCTTTGCACTTGCCTTGTGAAAACCTATCTTTTACTAATTCCTCTTCCTCCAAATCAGCAAAACCTCCACCTGTTCCATCTGGCAATATCATTGTTTTCC
>CAUYSK010042354.1:0-31280 GCA_963575035.1 Avahi laniger | reverse complement strand
TATATATTTTTAGTTGTCCAGATCATTTCTTTCTATTTTTTAGTAGAGACGGGGTCTCGCTCTTGCTCAGGCTGGTCTTGAACTCCTGACCTTGAGCGATTCACCCGCCTTGGCCTCCCAGAGTGCTAGGATTACAGGCGTGAGCCACCGCGCCCAGCCCAGCCATGTATTCTAAAAGATGGCCCAAATCCTTTCTGGAACAAAATCTGATAGAAAAACATTCCTCAACTCCTAATTTAAGTGTTAGAGAATTTAATGCAAGTCACCTAATCTCTGAATTAGTTTCATTATTTGTGTGAGGGCACAGGTCATGTGGTCTGTAAGGTGTCTTTCAGCTTGAAAATTTCAGATTTATAATTTCACTGCTTTTATGAATTGCTCTTTTTTGTAAGAACCTATTACATAAGCTATCATTATAAGAATCATCCCAAGACTCACTAATTTCTGCTAATTTAAAATTTTGCTTTTAAGTCATGAATCCATTCTCTCATTGTTTTTGAAATTTTTAAAAAATTATTTTATTTTTCTTTTAGAGTCTTGCTTTTGTTGCCTATGCTCATCTTAACTCTTTGGCTCAAGCGATCCTCCTGCCTCAGCTGGAACTATAGGCATGGGCCACCATGCCTGGCAAATTTTTAAACAGTGATTTTCCTGCTTTAGCCTCAAGTAGCTGGGATTACAGGTGCAAGCCACTATGTCCAGTTGGTACTATTTTACTACTTAAAACAAATGTTCACATGATCAATACAGAGAAATAGGTTGTATGGTACCATAATTTCTATTCTAAAAGGGAAAGTTATCTCTTTGGTATTATATATATACATATATATATTTAAAAGTATTTATATAAATAAAAGAACTTTGATTACTTACTCATAAGCCCAAATAGGCTTTTTTTTTTGGAGTCAGAGTCTCACTCTGTTGCCCCGGGAGAGAGCAGTGGTGTCATCATAGCTGACTGCGAACTCAAACTCCTGGGCTCAAGCGATCCTCCTGCCTCAGCCTCCAGAGTAGCTGGGACTATAGGCATGTGCCACGATGCTGGCTGATTTTTCTATTTTTAGGGGAGATGGAGTCTTACTCTTGCTCAAGCTCGCCTCGAACTCCTGAGCTCAAGGGATTTTCCCACCTCGGCCTCCCAGAGTGCTATGATTACAGGCGTGAGCCACTGTTCCCGGCCCCAGATAGGCTTTGGGAAACATTCTTTATAATAACTATCTTACTATTCAAAAATTCCCAGTTATCCATCTGTAATTAATACAGAAGTAGACATGACATCCTGTGTACTTTTATTGTTTATAAAATGTAAACTGAAGCTATTCAGTATCATTGAAGCTACTTTTCAATAATGAAGGAGATACTTGTACTTTGTATGAATCAGCTGCTTTGACTTTTGTTGCTAAATTCTTTATTTTAAAAAGACTATGTAGGCCAGGCACAGTGGCTCATACCTGTAATCCTAGCTCTTTGGTGGGAGGCCGAGGCAGGAAGATTGTTTGAGGCCAGGAGTTAAAGACCAGCTTGGGCGACACAGTGAGACCTACCCCCATCTCTATAAAAAGTAAAAATAAATAATTAATTAATTAGCCAGGTAGCATGGCACTCACCTGTAGTCCCAGCTACTGGGGAAGCTGAGGTGGGAGGAATGCTTGAGCTCAGGAGGTCGAGGCTGTAGTAAGCTATGATAGGACCATTGCACTCCAGTCTGGGTGATTAAGTGGAGAGCCTGTCTCAAAAAAAATTAAAAAGACTATGTAGGTAAAGTTTTTTTTTAAAACAATGCCAAAAAATTAAGGTGAGTTTTCCCTTCAATATCCCCTTCCACCCTGTATTTCCCAGAGGTCACCACCACCATTTGATATGTTATCTCTCCAGACCACAAAAAATTCTGCAACTTGATTTTATCACTTAATATGTCATGGAGAGCTCCCATACTGGCATCATGATCTCCCACACCATTTTTAATGGTTATAGGGTGAAGTTCTTAATTTTGTTAGAGATTTTTTTATGAGATCAATTAAACACTCTTTCAGGAATGTCTAATATTTAGGCCATCCTTCCAGTAAGAATTTATAAAGGATGTGTACACACCTGCCATCCCAGTGTTTTCAGGAGTTAAGAGTGTGATGTCAGTTGAGACTGACCTTCAACCAAGAAGCTTATTTCCCACCAGCAGTAAGGCTTATATAAACTTCTGATCCCTGATACCGACAAGGTGCCATTTCCAGTACAGAGACCAAGACCACTTAGGAAGGTGTGTTGATAAAATAGACACAGATTTATATTGAAGCACATTTTCCTGTGCTGTAATGTGCAATCTGAATGACAGTCAAGAAAGCAAACTAAAAATACATTTCAAAAGCACATTTCCGGCTAGGCGTGGTGGCTCACACCTGTAATCCCAGGTCTCTGGGAGGCCGAGGCGGGCGGATTGTTTGAGCTCAGGAGTTCGAGACCAGCCTGAGCAAGAGCGAGACCCTGTCTCTACCAAAAATAGAAATTAATTGGACAAGACTTACAGAAAAGCTGCAAGAATAGTATAAAGAATTTCCAGATATGCTCTGCCCAGATGCCCCAACATATGACACTTTACCACATTTGCTTTATCCTTCTCCCTGTGGTGTGTTTCTCTCAATCTCATAGGTCAAAACTTTCCTGAGAATGTAAATTCTAAAGGATGGTAATAGCCCAGCTGAGGAATAAAAAATAACATTTCATGAAACTTTTCTGATATAATTTTGATCTTATGTAAGTCACTTGATTAAGCTGAATTACTGCATCTAAGCTTCGTTTTGTAGAAGTTTGTGAGTCAGGCACTTGTGAATCACATTGTCTATTAATGAACACCATTGCAAATTTGGATGTTCACCTTATTGTACTGATTTTAACAATTTCAATCTTGCTCTTCCCTTCCGTGGTTTCCTATAAGTCTTGCTTCCTGCTATTCTGTAAAACTGACATTTATTCTAATCCCTGCTTTCTTAAAGCAAGAAGGCTGCAAGGTACATTTTCTTTTAAAGTCACACCATATGAAATACAATATTATGGGGAAAAGAATCAATACTTGTGGATTACAAATAATTGTACCATATTACTAAATTGAGTTAGGCTTCTAATCTAATTCCTTATATTCTTGTTGAATTACCAAAAAGGAACTGCTTTCCACTTGTAGTTTTCATTATTGCAGTAGGAGTGTCTACAAAATATGCACTGATTACTTGCTCTCTTAACTGTAAAACCTTGAAAACAGATTGACCTCTGTTGTCCCCTGGGAGCTAACAACTAAGGTTTATTCATTTAATTGTTTCTAAAAACACTGTTTCTATCAGGATTTTTTTTTTTTTTTTTGAGACAGAGTCTCACTCTTTTGCCTGGGCTGGAGTGCTGTAGTGTCAGCCTAGCTCACAGCACCTTCAAACTCCTGGACTCAAGCGATCCTCCTGCCTCAGCCTCCTGGGTAGCTGGGACTATAGGCACGCGCCACCATGCCCAGCTAATTTTTTCTGTTTTTAGTTGTTTGGCCAATTTCTTTCTATGTTTAGTAGAGACGAGGTCTTGCTCTTGCTCAGACTGGTCACGAACTCCTCAGCTCAAGCGATCCTCCTGCTTCGGCCTCCCAGAGTGCTAGGATTACAGGTGTGAGTCACCTCACCTGGCCTGTATTTATAAGGATTTATTTCAAGCAACTTTGTATCAGATGGACTTTTTTTAAAAATAAAGATGCCAATATCTCTTGCTTTTGTGTTTCTTGCAGTGAGGCACATTGACCTCTTTTTTGTTTTTAGATTGTTTGACATATAATTTTCAAAGTGTACAAATCATAAGCATGTGACTCAAGGACTACTGTGTGTGTATATCCATGTAATCACAACTCATGTCAAGATACAGAACTTTTCCCTCTCACGTCATGATTCGGATCTTTTCTTTTAATAAGAAAAATATTAAAGGATTACTGTAATTATAAATGAAAATGTCAGGTTTTCTTTCTATAGATTCATAAGCCTATTACCAACAATTCTTTATTCCAGACATTAAATCATTTACTAATAAAAATATTTAAAAGCCATTCTTTATTGCACATTTACAATATATTCCACAATCTTCTAGTTAAATAAATCACTAAATTACAAAAAAACAATATATAGAACTTTAACAGCTCCCAACAGTTCTCTTCATCAGTGCCTCACACTGATCTTTAAACCATAGCATGCAGCAATGGCTGCTGCTTTTTCTTTAATTGCATTTCCTGTAACATGACTGTATCATATCTTTTATCAGTTTTAAATTTCAGTTATTTGCCAGGCACCAGGAATTAGAAGGGAACTAGTATTTTAAGTTCTTCAGTTAATTCATAAAAATTATTTACAATTCTTTAGTTTCTATCTTATTTGCTTGATCAGAGTATCAGAAGCTCGTGTTTCATCTAGAAGTCTTTTTTAGTCTGTTTCTCTCTTTTGTCATCTAAATTTGGAATGAAGATGCCATTCCAAGTCTTCGTAGCAACATGAGAACAAACCTCCAGTACTGAAATAAATGTGGTAAATAAAGGAAAATCTTTATTTGGATTGCTTTCTCCCAATCTATGAGCCAGAAATATAAAAAAGTATGTAATAAATATGAATTTGGGTACAGGTACAGATCTTCCTGTGATAATTTGCATTTGCCTTTTATTCTCTTTCTTCTGGCTGCAGCAGATGGAGGGGGAAGGAAGGGGAGCAGGAACATTTGAGCTTTTATTTCCCAAAATCTCTCCAAGAGAACCTTTGCAGATTACTTTTGTACTTTGGTTAAAACAAAATTAATGTCCCAAAGCTACTGTAAAATTTTTGGTCTCCAGCCCTTCCTTGGGCTCTTGTTCAGCATCTCGAAACAGTGCAATATTTACCGTGTTACGGAAAGTTTTTTTTCCTTCCATTTTTCATGTTTTTATGTTTAAGAAGCTTGCTGCTATTACTATCCCCTGGTAAGTACACACTAAAGGAAAATCCCTACTGTTATCACTGAAGCCGCATTTTCCTCCACAACTGGCTTGACTGAATTTTCTAATGTAAGCTTTTGGGTTTTTTTTTACTAAAAGATTAATCAGGTACAAATTTATCTATCAGCGTTACAATCGAGATAAAAAAGACTTCCAAAACATGCGGGAGAATTTAGGGCTTTAGTTATTTCAAACCGTCTCCACAGTTCTTGTGAAGATGTCTTTATTTAAGCTGACTGCAGACCACAGGCCTAGAGCTTGAAGCCATCCACCAAGATCTGTCCTCAATGCATGCATACCTTTCCTCGACCCAAACAGCTTTTCACTCTTAGCTCTTGTAGCCAGATCATTTTACTGGCAAAAATCTCAGAATTATCTCCTGTGAATAAAAGCTTATGTTCTTTCATTGTTAGTTGGAAAACGGGGAAAACGTAACCTTGTGGGGCAAATTGCAAAGGGGAATGCATAAGAGATCTGGTAAGATTATTAATGAGAGTAATCCAAACACATAAGAGATTTGAGCGCGAAGCGAAATCAGGATTAGTGATTAAAATAATAGCGAGAGATGGTGTGAGGAAAAAGCTTTGTAAACTCTGAAGCGTTATAGTATTACTATTGGGGGCATTAGGAAGGGAAGAAAGGGGGTGAGAGTGATTAAGCTTTGGCCCCCTCTTCTCCTCCTTAGCTGTCCCTGGCTGGGGCCATTACATTCGCCGATGAGTAATCTACTGTACCGTCCAGGACTTGCCCACCGAACCTAAGTCCCAAACTCACCTTTCCTGAGTGCCCGGAAGCTACGTCGTTCCCACCTGCAATGAGCACCTCCCAACGCGCAGGCGCGGAGGCTAACGCCCTCCCCACCGCCTCCAAAGCGCTGCGTTCTGCGCAGGCGCAGGACTCCGACTCGCCCCCACAACTCACCAATCTCCGGCTGTGGGAGCAGAGAAACCAGAAGCTCCGCACGTCGCGCTTTTTGGCCCGCGACCGCGTCGCGTAGTCTGACGCGACCGATTGCGTCACTTCCGCCCCCTCCCGGGAGGCGGCGCTGGGCCGGTGGCAAGCCCCCGGAGGGAGCCGCAGTAGTACGACGGAAGATGGCGACGAGCGGCGGCGAAGAGGCGGCGACAGCGGCGCCGGCGCCGGGGGCCCCGGCAACAGGGGCGGACACGACCCCTGGCTGGGAGGTGGCGGTGCGGCCCCTGCTGTCCGCGTCCTACTCAGCCTTCGAGATGAAGGAGTTGCCTCAGCTGGTGGCCTCAGTCATCGAGAGGTACCGGGCGGCGGCTCCGGCGGGGCGGCGCAGTGGGGGGAGGGGGAAGGGGAGGTCGATCCGCATCATCTGGACCCGCTTCCCCATCCTCCTCCTGCCGCTCGGGGACCCCAGTCCCGGTCTCGGGGCTTCCCGGCCCTGGAAGACGAGGGCTTATCCGAGGTTTCTTCCGCGAGCCCCGGTAAATAATCTGTGCCTCAGTTTCCCCTCTCGAGCAAAACTTTTGAGGCCGCCCTCGGGGGAGGGCGTGCCCAGATTCGTTTGAGAGTGACTTTGACATGCATCGCGCTCTTAAGGGAATGTCCGCAGGGCTGCCCCTGTGTTAAGGTCACGGCACAGATGAGTTTGCATTTCTCGCTCTCACTCATCCCCCTAGCCTGGGCGGGAGCGGAGCCCCGGGTTTAAGTTGGGGACCTGCCACATAATTTAATAACCGTCTCTCTGTGGTGCTGTAATCACTGGGGGCACCTGCTATTTCTGTACTGAAGCCACTAGTTACCCTCGATGGCTTTCTGTTTACTTGCACTCTTTGTGCATTTCCTTCCTAACGGTCTTTGATTAAAAATATTTTAGTGTGTGAGTCTGAGAGATCATTTTCCCAAAGGAGTGTGTCGTCTCTCCCTCCCGCCCCTTCCCCCAG
The DNA here is from genome assembly GCA_963575035.1 of Avahi laniger. Taxonomy (NCBI): domain Eukaryota; kingdom Metazoa; phylum Chordata; class Mammalia; order Primates; family Indriidae; genus Avahi; species Avahi laniger. The sequence goes on along the minus strand of CAUYSK010042354.1, from coordinate 24,392 downwards.
TAAGGTATCTTCACTCTTTTACAAAGCAGACTGTCGGTTTGCTGTTACACGGTTTTGTCTTTTTGCACAGTGATTCTTAGCTAGTGAGAGTTGTACTCATACGAAGGTGGTGATTTCAGAGTGTTTTTTTCCTGACATACTGTGTGCAGAGGAGTCTTTCACTAGTTTCATAGTAGACTTAGGCTTTTAAAGCCAGTCTCGCTTTCATTTTTCTAGCCAAACCTTACTTCAGCAACTCCCTGAAATTGCTAGATAGGTCATTTTAGCTTCATGTCAACCAGGGTATATCTAAATGTTATCCACGAGATTAGAAATTACTACTTGTTACACGGGAGGCCCATGATTTGGCAAGTTTTTTATTATAGTGCTTTCTATTGTTGTTATGCTTGTGATGCTTTGGATGCAGAGTTTTTAACAAATTATAATAAAATAATGGTTGGGTTTGGTGACTTCACAGTTAACTTTACAGAAGGGTTTTCCTATCTAATCATTAAGCCAAGAATGTTCTGAAGATGTAAGAGAGTATCAAGGATACTACTTTCAAATTATATAGCCTCTTTTTACTGTTTTAAACATTTGGATTGGTGGTATTTTTCTTGAGTCATAGTCATGTTACTTCTAATCAACGATGTTCCACTCTTTTTAGAACATACTTTTATGTTTTCAAGGATGTGAACTGAGTCGGTTATAAAGTCATTTGTTGACACCCTCTCATACATCCTGTATTCTGGGACCATGCCTTTTAAACTGTAATAGTTAAGCAACATGCTCCAACCTATGGAAGGAGCGAAAACCAAATACATCAAACTATGTGTAAATTTTGCCATGTAAGTGTTAGTAGCCTCTGCGACACCCTCTTTTTGAAAGCCTGTTATGTGTCTTCTGCAGGCTCTATGAGAGCAGTATGAGCTTAAGAATTTCCAGAAGAAATATCTGGCTTACAAGTTCTTTACAGTGAGAAGAGCTAAACATATCGTGTTCAGTTTGGTATAGAGCAAGGGTGGGCAAACTTCCTATAAATAGGGGCTAGATAGTAAATAGTTGTGGGTCACGTGGTCACTATGTGGCCTGTTCAACTCTGCAGTTGTAGTGTAAAAGCAGCCACAATAGATAAATGAATAGATGTGGCTGTGTTCAAAATCTTATCTATGGACAGTGACATTTGAATTTTATGTGATATTTACATGTCACAAAATATTATTTTGATTATTATTATTATTATTATTTTGAGACAGTCTTGCTCTGTTGCCGGGGCTGGAGTGCTGTGGTGTCAACCTAGCTCACAGCAACCTCAAACTCCTGAGCTTAAGTATCCTCCTGCCTCAGCCTCCCCAGTAGCTGGGACTACAGGCTTGTACCACCATGCCCACCTAATTTTTTCTATTTTTAGTAGAGACAGGGTCTTGCTCTTGTTCAGGCTGGTCTCAGAACTCCTGAGCTCAAGCAGTCCTCCTGTCTCGGCCTCCCAGGGTACTAGGATTACAGGTGTGAGCCAGCGTACCGTCCTATTTTGATTTTTTTTCCCAACCATTAAAAAGCATGAAAGCTTTGAGCCATACAATAAAAGGTGACTGGCTGGGTTTGACTTGCAGGCCATAGTTTGCCATATTTTGGTGTTCCAAAATATGAAGTAAAGGTCTCAGAATTGTGGAAGTTTTTCTTGCATAGAGAATTATGTATGGCCACAGGATATAGTACCAAATCAAAGCCAACATTGTATAGATGCTGAAGTGGGCTTTGTTTTCTAGCTAATCAAAGATTTAGATGCCTGGGCTGCTACTTTACTTCTGTGGTTGCCACTCACATCTTTTGCAGTTCCCTTGATTCTTTCTCTTGTTCTGCCTGCCATGTTTTTCTTCCTTTCTGCAAGGACTATCTATTTTTCTGTTGCAATCTATTACTTTTTGCTTCCCTTTTTTATGTCCTGGCTCCATCATGCCAGCCCTTACTTCCTGGCAGCCTGTTCATCCATTGAATTCCTCTCTTTTGACTGTTGGAAATAAGGACATATGCTCTAGGGGAGTCCTCAGTACTCCACCATTCTACTTTCTATCTCTATTTTTTCATAATTTTATGGTTGGAATTGACTTTTTGAAGAAAAGGCAGATAAAAAAATTTCCTAGATCTAGACCCTGTTTGTTAAGTTTGTTTGACTTTGTAACCAAACTGTGAAACAAAGGAGGAATAGATCAGCATGAATAAATTGGGGAGCAGACTCTCAAAAGTCATTAGATTTTTGAAAGAAAAAGATATCTGAGTTTATTTAAAGGGGAGTTAATTTTCATGTCTATTGCCTGTAGCACTGGCATGTCTTTAGTAGTAAAGACCACTAAAATATTTTTAACACTGTTATTTAATACGTAGCTTAAAAGAAAATCTTTTCAACACTATCACTTTCCCAGGCCAGAAATGGAACTAGATCTAGTTCAATGGAGCACATACCATGTGTGGGATTAATTAGTATAGGTGGGGAATGTAGCCTTCTGTGTTAAGGTACTGGGAATTCCTTTCTTAACTCTGTGAAAGATATGCTGGTGAGCATGGTTGTCATTGAACATGTTGGTTGAATCTTTGTAGATGAAAAAATACATATACCCTTTCCCCTGAGCCAGTCCTTCCTGGGCAGACCTGGCCTCTTTAAGAGTCTCTACTCCCGAATATTTGAGAAAATTTAGGACAAAGACACCTGCTTCGGAAAGGGGCTGGGAGTGCTGTTAAACATTCCCATTAGAAAATGCACAATCATTTCCTAAAAATCTTGACAAGGAGAAAGGGATGCATGAATGCTATGTTCATTTCAATTTATATGCTGTAGGACATGAACTGATAATTGACCTACAGAAAAAAAAGAGCCCACTACCAAAGGATAGAGTATAATTGTGAGATTAGTCCTTGTGATTAATATTTCCATATCTTAGTATAACATTCATCACAGGTTTGTCAAGAGTATGAGGGAAGTATCTGAAAGAAAGTTTTCAGTTCTTCGGTTCATGCAGATGACTATGTACATATATGAATAAGCGTAATGAATTCTGTATATACTTGGGAGTTCAGGAGTTGGATGTGGGGAAAGGGGCTCGTGGCATTTTCACTGTTTACAAAAAAGATAAACAGTGTGTTATTTAAGAGGGAGAAGAGAGGTGAATCCTTAGTCTTTTATTATTAATGTATCTCCTCCTCAGATTTCCATTTCTTCCTGGAAAGACCTAGATATTTCCAGCCCCTGCCAGTTCTTTTTTCTCTTACACATCAAATTGGATTCTCTGACCTGGCTGCTTAGCTGCCATTTATTTAGCATGCAGTATAAAAGCTGCAGATTCTATGTCTATCAGCAGTGTTTCACGCTCAGTGGTGCTATTGTTGAAAAGTTTATTAGAAGCAGCGGGTGTTTCAGGAAAATAGCTTGACCAATTAGAACAAAGACACCTTTCAGTCTCCTTATTTTTCTTTCTTTGTATTATATTTGCCTTCAATTTCTTCATCTTTCCCCTTCCTACCTAACTTCTTGCCCTTTGTTCCATTTTTTCATTTCCTAGCATCCTCTGGTGTCTTGGTGTTTATCAGTTTCTTGGGGAATGAGGGTGGGGTAGGGAAGTATGGCCCCACACATCCCTTTTAGCTGACTCATGCACGCTGTTCTCTAAAATCAGGAGATATGACAATGTCCATACCTTCTCTATACCCTCCTTCAAGTCTTTTTAAAACTAATTTTTCCCAGGTTTATTCTTAGTTGCCCTAAGCAAATTGTAAGTGGAGCCGAAAACTGCTCCATTTTTCCTCTGCCAATGTCTGTGTTTCCCCAAAGTTCATTCTTTGTGTTTCTTTGTTGGAATAAGACTATTGTGTATTTCTAGAGGAGGAAGTCAGGTTTATTAAATCACAATAGAGTAACACTGAAACAGGCAATTAAATGAGTCTATTTCTATATTTTAGATATATTTCATGATCAGAATGAGAACGAAAACAACAGATTAAGTTCATGCTTTGGGTGGGCAGTTTTTCTCTTAGATTTGGTAAACCTATTTAGCTGAAGAAAGTGGGGGTAAGCAGCTCTGAACTTTTGAAATAAATCGGGGAAGGTAAATGAACTCAGTAAAACATAACATCAGATTACAGAATGGGCCACTGTACTCTAGCTGGGGTGAGAGTGAGACTGTGTCTCAAAAAAAAAAAAAAAATTACAGAGCGGGAAAGCCTTAGCACAATGCATAAGTATAAGGATGGAAGTGAAGGAAAAACTAAGTATATGAGGTAGAAGCAAGGGGATTTAGGGAATTTTCTGCTGACTACATGAGCCTTACAAATATGTTGGTCACCAGGAACTTCTGAGTGCTGCTTGGTGTTTAAAGGTTTTGTTTCCTCCTTTTTATCATCCTGTCAAGTAGGGGAAAGTGATCCTTGGTGAGCAGGAAGATACACATGATAGGTGCTACATAAATACTTTTTTTTGGTGAAGGAGATACTCTAAGATAAGGGATTAATCTTTGATACATACCCATTTATCCTTGATAAATCTCCAAATAGCAAAGTGCTTGCAGTGCCAGACTCTTAAGAGTTGTTCGAGGTGATTCATCACTGACATTGGCACCTTCCAAACATTGACTTGTCTTTTTGGCTCCTGTGTTCATTTGGCAAGTGAATAGTCTTGCAGGGAGTGAATGGAGTCCTCACTTTGTTTACATTTCCCTTCCTAGACTGACACTTCTTGCTGGGGAATTAACTCACTAAGGAAACTATTTAGGCACATCTCTGCTCTTTTCATTTAATATGATAGATTTTAGTCTTTTCTTTGCCTTCATGTTTCATCAATTATAGATTAGCATCTGATTTGATAGAATGACTTAAATATATCCAGCCTTTAGACCTAGCTGAGTTCCAGATTTTTTTGAAAGAAGGCATTTCCTCAGCTGAAGGTAAGAGATGTGGTTAAAAAAAAAAAAATCACTGACTGTTGTGATCTAGCTTTAGGTAGAGTGGGTGGACGACTCTGGAACCTGGTGAATTTTGGGTTTTAGCAGTGATCACATTATTTCCTACTTTGAGTTGATTCTTTTTAAGTTGCTGCATTATGGGCTAGCCTTGTTTGATCCTCAGAATGGGTTATTTTAATCTGTATTTCCACTAACAATTTTGATTGCTCTGGTCTACCCCCATTTGGCCATCAATAATGAAGGCTTTATTAGCTTTTGGTTGTTGCCAATCAGTAATGTAGAACAAATTGATAACCTGTTATGTTTGTACTTGCATTTCTTTAGTTCTAAGTGAGTTGCAAAACATTTTCTCTTTATTACCTTCTGCTTCTTATAAAGCCTGATACTCTTGAGCAAGATATTTAATTTTTATTCTCTAAACTTTACCAATCTTGAATGTAGGGATAATAACACTACTTACCAAGTAGGGTTGCTAAAAGTATTAAATAAGGTAATGTCCATAAAGGGGTATCTGGCACATAGTAGGCACTAAGTAAATCTGACTGATTTTTTTATTTTTGGCAGTGAATCAGAAATCCTGCACCATGAGAAGCAGTACGAACCATTCTACTCATCTTTTGTTGCACTTTCCACACACTATATTACAACAGTTTGCAGCCTCAGTGAGTATTCCATTCTTGTTGCTCCCTTCTGAAGGCTTGTGAATAGGGAGATTGTTTATCCTCTTGTTAGAGTGTCTGAACAAGCCGTTAATGAAGTCTGTGTTTTAGCACTCCTAAGCTGCTCACCCAGGAGCAGAGATAGCTGTCAGCTAGGATGAGGCGCCAGAGATTCCCTTACCTAGGCCAACTAAGTGGAATTTAAAAATTACAGGGCTTAGACACCTGCTTCATAACCATTGTCAGCCTCCCTTCCCTTCTTGATCAAAAGAGTTTTATTGAATTCACACATGTAATTACTAGTGTGTTAATTTCTTGGGTGGTGATGGATAGGTATTGTCCTGTGGGGTTAGCAGCCACTAACTAAGGCTCTATTACTTATTTGGTTTTGGTGAAAACGTGAATTCTTCTTTTGTGTTCTCTCATATATGAAGGTATTTCAACTTCAGTTCACATTTTCTTCATTTTTCTGCCCAAAAAGTGACTAAGCCCTATTTTACATTATTTCTGAATTTTTACATTTTCAGTTGTTTTAAATCCTAACTCAGTCCTCAAGAATTCTAATTATTTGTTTACTTGAATAGTTTGCTAAGCCTGGATTTCAACGTGACTTTGTGACTTTGGGCAAGTCTTTTAACCTGTCTGTGCTTTAGTTTTCTCATCTATTAAAAATGGGGGGAGAGGATAATAACAATATCTACCTCATAGAATTGGCTTAAGTAAATGAGTTAATACATTTAAAGTGCTTGGCACTATAAGTGTGACATAAGTATCTCCTATCGTAGTTATCTTAATTTCCAATAAATTTAAGATAAATTGATCTATATGCAATTGATGGTTATCAGTGCCAAAATTGTTTGCCCTTTGGGTTTTTGGTTCTGAATGACTATTAGCATAGAATGATATTGGGAATGTTGGACATAGAGCTCAATACTTGTTTTGCTTGATCAATTGGTTGCGGGGCTGAGCAGTCTGAGATTAAGTAAAGTTCATTCCTTTCCCAGTTCCCCGGAACCAACTTCAGTCGGTGGCAGCAGCCTGTAAAGTTCTCATTGAGTTCTCTCTCCTGCGTCTGGAGAATCCAGACGAGGCTTGTGCTGTGTCTCAGGTGAGAGTGATGGACCCATTTATGGCCCTTATTATAAAGTAGGATTGTGCTGACTAGGAATTGATGGAGAGCAGGTAGCATAGAGCAGAGGTCGGTAAACTTGTTTTTAATGGACCAGATAGGAAAAAATTTGCAGTCCAAATGTTATCTATTGCACCAGTCAGTTCTACCTTTGTAGTGTGAAAGTAGCCTAGACGCTACGTAAATGAACGAATGTGTCTGTGTTCCAATAAACTTTATTTACAAAAACAGATAGTGGGGCTGAACCGGAACTATAGTTTGCCACCCTCTGGTATGTAGGTCTACAGAGTATTTTTTAAGGATTGCAAATTTACGTATGTACAGGGGCCAGGCAGGTAACAGAAAATGAGTAAAGTGCGCTAGTTGAGAAGGTTGCAGCCCCCAACAAAAGGAGCCAATCACTCTTTGGTTTTAGTTGATCATTGCTCTGCAGAAGTGGAGGTGCATAGTTGCTGGATTTTGTGAATTATTGAGAAATGTAAGCAATATGGATTTTTTTTTTTTTTTGAGACAGAGTCTCACTCTGTTGCCCTGGCTAGAGTGCTGTGCCGTCGGCCTAGCTCACAGCAACCTCAGACTCTTGGGCTCAAGCGATCCTTCTGCCTCAGCCTCCCGAGTAGTTGGGAGTACAGGCATGCGCCACCATGCCCGGCTAATTTTTTCTATATATTTTTAGTTGTCCGATTAATTTCTATTTTTAGTAGAGACAGGGTCTCACTCTTGCTCAGGCTGGTCTCGAACTCCTGAGCTCAAACAATCCGCCCGCCGTGGCCTTCCAGAGTGCTAGGATTACAGGCGTGAGCCACCGCATCCGACCAGCAATATGGATTTGTATGTGAATCCTTCCATTTTTAAAAAAGTTAGCTGTAACTTCAAATACTAAAAAAATACTGTGAGACACTAAGACAAATCTACAAGCTAGATATGGTCTGAGGACCATCAGTTTTCGATCTTTGCTTTAGTGCATTCTCCCTCAAATTGCTGATCTTTATGTGAACCTAAATTTGGCCCTGTGTCAGAATTCCCAAAAGAATGGAGTCTTCTGAAAGATATATTTGAATTTGCTTTCTTTTCAGAAACACTTGATTCTCCTAATCAAGGGCCTGTGCACTGGCTGTAGCCGACTAGATAGAACTGAAATTATCACATTTACAGCAATGATGAAATCTGCCAAGCTGCCACAAACAGTGAAGACACTTTCAGATGGTGGGTGTTCTTTTGACCTGATTATGTGGCTTGCCTTCTTGGCCAGGATTTCCTTTTTTGCCTTTCAGTGGCACTTTGCTCAGCCCTTTTCTTGCTTTTATGTCTTACAGTGGAAGATCAGAAAGAGCTGGCCTCACCAGTAAGCCCTGAGCTGAGGCAGAAGGAGGTACAGATGAATTTTTTGAACCAGCTGACCTCAGTGTTCAACCCTAGAACTGTAGTGTCACAACCTATCAGTCCACAGACTCTGGTGAGTTCCTTCAGCCAAATATCCTCGTTTCCATGGGATTTGTTAAGATGATAACACTAGAGGAGAAAAGCAATGTATTTTATGTTTGTGATATGAAATGACATACATGCCTATGATAGAAAAAAGTTGAAGAATACAAAATAAAACAAGGAAAATTCACCCAACTCCTTCTGTCCACAGTTATTGCTATTTTAGTGACCATCCTTCTTAGCATCTCTCAATGCAAATGAACAAAGAACATGTATAGTTTTCCGTAAAACGCATCACTCTATACTAGTTGTAGAACATACATATTTTAAAGCTATATATTTTTTCCCTCCTCTTGGAAAAATAACCTGCAGTTTTTTCCAACATTAGTGAGGAATTTCCCCTTTATTAACTGGGGAATCTGAAGAATATCTATGGAGCTATTGCTTGCTTTTCACAGATGGTCCGATTCTGAACTCCAGGGCAGCAAGCAGTGTGATCAGATGATACTGTCTTGATAGGCCCTGTGTTTCTTTTCAGGTGGAAGGAGAAAATGACGAGCAGTCATCCACAGATCAAGCCTCTGCTATCAAAACCAAAAATGTGTTCATAGCTCAGAATGTAGCTAGTCTTCAAGAGCTTGGTAAGACTACCAGCTGTTGTCAGAAAGCTGGTTTCTCTGGTTACAAAAATTCTTTAAATGTGCTTCTTTCATATGGAAAAGTATCAAACATCAGACAGAGAGGCCTGTTTGTAAACTTATGCCTTTTCATTAACATAGGTGGCTCAGAAAAGCTCCTGCGTGTGTGTTTGAACCTGCCATATTTCCTACGCTATATCAATCGGTTCCAAGATGCAGTGTTAGCTAATTCCTTCTTCATCATGCCTGCAACAGTAGCAGATGCCACTGCTGTTCGAAATGGGTAAGGTGCTCCACAGTGCATATGCTTTACATTCTAATCAAAAAAGAGATAACTGGTTAGTTTTTATGGCATGCTGGTTTTCTTTAATTATCACATTATGGAAACAAGTGATTCTAAGATATACTTGTTGATCATCTCCTGTTATGTTCTAGTTTTCATTCACTGGTGATTGATGTAACTATGGCATTGGATACCCTTTCTCTACCTGTGCTGGAACCTTTGAATCCTTCTCGTCTACAAGATGTGACAGTCCTCAGCCTAAGTTGTCTGTATGCAGGTGAGAAGTTGTTATGTCTGGTCTCATTTTCTCAGGCAAGCCCAAGTATACTTTCAGGAAACCATGAGAATTCTTCTTAGTACTCTATTCTCTCCCTCTTTACTTCCTTCCCCCAAGGATCATCTCACATGGCATCTAGGTGAAATAAGGTTTCAGTAGGAATGTTTGTAAATGCTCCTATAGTTTTAACTGTTGGCATTGTGTTACATGCATATTTATTTCATAGTATGTGCAGATATTAAATGTTTACTGTATGAAAAACAAGATGCCAAGGACTGTCAGGATATTGAGATCAACATGTGGTCCCTGTCCTCAAGGAGCCTACACCTGAGCAGTGGAGAACAGGGCTAAGTAGTATAACATAAAACAGGAAAATAAAAGCAATAAGAGAAATAATAGAATATTTTGGGTACACAAAGGAGAGAGAGATTGAGTCTTGCTGTGGGAGCAGGTTTGAAAAAGGCTTCATGGGAACAGGTGATATCCGTTTATATTGATAAATATGAAGAATGTTATTTTTCAGAATCCCATAAAATCCCCTTTTTTCTTGTTGATCATACTGCCTTGGAAGTGGGGCCTGGCAGCTGGTGTTTACTCTCTTTTATGTTATTGTTAAAATGACTTTCTAACCCAAGTCACTAATCCCTGGTTTTAAATTCCAAGAGATACCATATTCTTGGTATGTCTTGGAAGGTATAGCACTTTCATAAGTTTACTTGGTTCTGCAAGTGAAGGTTTGAACAGGGAGTCATGGAAACCTGACCTTGGGAGCACCGAGAAATTGCTGAGGTTGGTTTATCTCCCTATGTTGTTTGAACAGCTTTAGTTTGAACATCTGTGTGTAAGTAGGAATAAAAAGATAAAGACATATGGGCTCTAAGGGACCTCACTGTCTTTTAGAGGATGTTATTAATAATAAATAACTTTGATATGTAAAGAGAAACTGAGAGGTCAGGAGAAAGTGCTATGGAAATTTATAGGAGGTAGAGCTCACTTTCAGTTGGAAAGGCAGTAGTCACGAAAGAGTTTTGATGTATCTTATAAGACAAGTAGGAAGGGTGGTGACTTGTGCCTGTATTCCTAGCTACATGAGAGGCTGAGGCAGGAGGATCACTTGAGGCCAGGAGTTCAAGACATCAGCCTGAGCAACATAGCGAGACTCCATCTCTTAAATAAATAAATGACTAATTAGTAAAAAAAAAAAAAAAAAAAATTAGGTATGGTGGCTCATTCCTGTAGTCCCAGCTACTTGAGAGGCTGAGGTAGGGGAATCACTTGAGCCCAGGAATTTGAGGCTGCAGTGAGCTATGATGGCTCCACTGTATTCCAGCCTGGGCAACAGAGTGAGGGCCTTATCTTTAAAAAAAAAAAAAAAAAAAAATACTAGTAGAATTTCAGCTTGGTTATCCCTAGTCAGAGAAAAAAGCAGGACCAAAAACATTCTAGAGTTTGGGGGAACTGCGTGAGAGAGAGAGAGTGTGTGTGTATGTGTGTGTGTATAAGTATAGATTTTATAGGTATTTATGGATGTGTATAATTGGACAGAAAATAGGACTCAGAAATGCAGACTGAGTCATTTGGATCATATCCTATAGACAGTAGTGACCATTAAATATTCTGAAGTGTGAGAGGATCTGAGCTGTATTTTAGGAAGAACATTCAGGCAGTAGTGTGCAGGTGTTTTGGTGTGGGGAAACGCTGGAGGTGGGGAGACTGGTTAGGAGGAATTTATAGTAATTCAGGCAAGACACATTTAGGGACTGAGCGAGAGCAGCAGCATTTAGAAAGCTAAGGACACCTTTGAGAATGTGCTCTCTCCAAGCTAGTTTCCAGGGCTTAGTTTCCTAGTGCTCTACCTTTGATCTTGCATTTTTAAATTTGAGGTTTATTAATTTTGAATTTTAGGGAATTTTATGACCCTCATATGGATCTCAGTGTACTTAGTCAATAAGTGATTAAAGTCAATAAGGATTAAAGATTCCTTAAAAATTTGTAGTTGTATTAAAGATCCCACATCTGCTTTGTTGTTGAAATTTGATAAATTGGGATTTGACTTAAGGAAAGTGATTTGACTTTGATGTCTTTGAGAAGTACCAAGTATGGGATTTTTTTTTTCATAATCTTAAATTTTTTTTTACTTTTAATTTTAATTTAAAAAATTACTAGTTTTTATTTTTAAAGCAGTTTTAGGCTTATACAATAATAGAGTAGATTGTATAGACCTCCTCTGTTATATAAAATTATGTATACCTTCTCTCTCCATATACAGTTTCTCCATTAGTGTTAATAATATCTTGAATTAGCATAGTATCAATACGTTTGTTATCATTGATGAACCAATATTGATACATTATTATTAATTAAAGTCCATAGTTTACATTGGGGTTCCTTTTTTGTGTTTTTGCAGTTCTATGGGTTTTGACAAATGTATAGTGTCATGTTTCTACCATGACCATGTCATACAGAGTAGTTTCACTGCCCTAAAAATCCCTTGTGTTCTACCTATTCATCCCTTGCCCTATCCCTCAAGCCTTGGTAACCACTGATGTTTTTACTGTAGTTTTACCTTTTCTGAAATGTCATGTAGTTGGAGTCATATAGGAAGCTGGCTTTTCAGATTGATTTTTCTTCACTTAGCAATATGCATTTAAGGTTCCTCCATGTCTTTTCTGGTTTCATAGCTCATCTCTTTTTATTGTTGAGTAATATTCCATTGTACGGATATACCACAGTTTATTCACCTATTGAAGGATATCTTGTTTACTTCTAATTGTTGACAATTATGAATAAACCTGAAATAAATATTCATATGCAGTTGTTTTGCATGGACTTAAGTTTTCAGCTCATTTGGATAAATACCTAGGAGTGTGATTGCTGGATTGTATGGTTTTACAGAGTTTATTTTTAGTAATCAAATCATGGACTTGCTTGAGAGTGGGGTATGGTTTTGTGTTTCAGCTTTGGTGGATACTTGGGGGTACTCCATGATTGGGACTTGTGCATCTTCTTTTTCAGGTGTGAGTGTAGCAACCTGCATGGCTATCCTGCATGTGGGTAGTGCCCAGCAAGTGCGGACAGGGTCCACGAGCTCCAAAGAAGAAGACTATGAAAGTGATGCAGCTACAATTGTCCAGAAATGTGTAAGCCAGTTATCTGGGGATATGGGAACATTGATTGTTTAAATGAGGGAATATGGCCAGTTTCACTTTCTTCCTTGATAGAGGAAAGGACTTAGAGGATTCTCCACACTCCTTTCCCTGGGTAGTAGGTCTAAGAGGTGGGAATTCAGCTGTTTGTTTGGCTTATTGGTTGGCATAGGTGCTTACCTTTATCTTTTGGCTCTGTAGAAAACACTACAGCTTTGTGGTGACAGTGGACCTTGTGAAAGATTAGTCATTCATTTAGCAAATACATTTGAGGGCTTACTATGTGTCAGTGTACTTTTAGAGGAAACATAACGATGAATAAGATAATTTTAGATAGTGATAAGCGCATAGAAACTTAAATTGTGATTGAATGTGATCTGATGTGGGGCTGGATGTGCTGCTTTAGATTGAGTGGAGGGATCACCTCTGAGAAGGTTACATTTGAACTGCATGAAAAGAAGGAGGCTGGATGCGGTGGTTCATGCATGCAATCCTAGTACTTCTGGGAGGCTGAGGCAGGAGAATCTCTTGAGATCAGGAGTTCGAGACCAGCCTGAGCAAGAGTGAGACCCCGTTTCTGTCAAAAATACAAAAACCAGGCACGGTGGTGCACGCCTGTAGTCCCAGCTACTCGGGAGGCTGAGGCAGGAGGATCACTTGAGCCCAGGAGTTTGAAGTTTCAGTGAACAATAATGATGCCGTTGTACTCTAGTTGGGGCAACAGAGTAAGACCCTATCTCAAAAAAAAAAAAAAAAAAAAGAGTTCTATATGAAGATTAAGAAAAGTATAATGTGATTGTATCATTGAAAAGTGACCTGAGGATATTTAACTCTTCAAGTTATATTAATTTGGGTAAGATTTAGCATTTATAATGAAATATGTCAACTTGTTCAGATTTTTGTGTCTGTTTGACATTGAACAGCTTGAAATCTATGACATGATTGGACAAGCAATCAGCAATTCCCGCCGGGCTGGTGGTGAGGTAAGACGCACGTCTCTGCTCTGTTCTTCCTGTCTTGTCATCTCTAAGATGTGAATATCTCTATGTTTATATCTTTATTTTATGCCTTTCACAACAGCACTATCAGAATTTCCAATTGCTGGGTGCCTGGTGCTTGTTAAACAGCCTTTTCCTCATATTGAACCTCAGTCCTACTGCCTTGGCTGACAAGGGGAAAGAGAAGGATCCGCTGGCTGCCCTACGAGTGAGAGACATACTTTCTCGCACAAAAGAGGGAGTGGGCTCTCCCAAACTGGGGCCTGGAAAAGGGTATGTGTCTACTTGATTGCCACTCATGTTTTGTTTTGTTTCCCTGCCATTCTGTATTGATGAGGAGCTAGTGTAACTTCTCTCCTCTCTATTCAATAGAAAAATTTGCTTTCCTACCTGATTTGAATTTACAACTAAGATAATGATCATGATCTACTATCTCCACAAGATAGCTTTGCGATTTTGTGTAAATCACTCATTCTCTCTGATCCTATTTCCTCACCTATCCAAGGGAAAAAAATGTGTAATATATATTTTAGGATTTTTATGAAGTTCAAATCAGAAAAAAATGCTCTGCCTTTGAAAGCGGGCTTTTTTGATTTGGACTTCAATACTCGCATGTGTAACCCGTAAGGTGAGGATATTGTCATGTCCTCCTTGTTCGCTTCCTAAAACTTTTGCTATTGTTTTGATGAAGTCTGGGCAATAAGACCTGCTTGCTAGGAAAAAAAGAGCTATGACTAGTATATTATTCAAAGTTTTGTTTTCCAAGCCCAGGTATTTCTGGATTTATTCATTTCAGTCTCTATCGTGTACCAGGCTGCATTCTAGGCATTAAGGATATAGGACTAAACAAAGCAACATCCTTGCCTTTATGGAGTAATAACACTGGAGAGACAGTGAACAAATATCCTAACAAGTACATTACAGATTATCATATATAAGGGTAGAGGAGAAAAAGAAGCCAGAGCAAGGCGTTGTAGAGTTACAGGGGCTGTTATTTTCATAAGGATGGTCCAGAAAGGGCTCTGAAGACAGGATGTGAAGACCATGTGTGAGGTGACAGAACAAGCCATGGAAGTATTTGGGGTAAAATTGTTTAGCTTTGAGGTGGAAGTATGATTGACATTTTTGAGGATCAGCAAGGTCAGTGTGGCTAGAATGGAGAAATCAAGGCAGGAGAGTGGTAGGAAATTAGGTTAGAGAGACGGCCAGAGGCCAGGTCATCTCAGGCCAAGTGCAGTCAGTAACTGGTCAGAGAGTTTTCAATAGGGGAAAGATGTGACCTTTTTTATTGGTGATCTGAGAGTAGACTGCAGGGGTATAGGACGGGAAGGAGGGAAGACAGAAGCTAGTGTATTACTCTAAGCGAGAGATGAAGTCGACTCGGGACAAGGTGGTGGTGACAAAGGCAGAGAAAAGAGGACAGATTGGGATATGTTGGGAACATACAGCTGACAGGATTTGCCAGTGCCTTGGATGTAGAGTGTGAAAAAGATGACATCAAAATTATTTGGCTTTGAGCAGCTGGGTTGTATAATTTACCGATAGAGGGCACACCGGTTTAGGAGTAGGTTGAGTGGGAGGAAGGGGAAGAAACAAATAACTTAAGCTTGGCCATGATGAGTTTGAAATGACTGCTAGACCTCTATGTGAGATG
This sequence comes from Avahi laniger, assembly GCA_963575035.1. Classification (NCBI taxonomy): domain Eukaryota; kingdom Metazoa; phylum Chordata; class Mammalia; order Primates; family Indriidae; genus Avahi; species Avahi laniger. Next base: position 9,252 of record CAUYSK010042354.1, on the reverse strand, counting down.
TTAAGTAGGCAGCTGGACAGATGAGTCTGGAGTTACAGGAAGAGGTCAAATTCTAGACTGCATCGACGAATTATCCACTGAGTATCTTCTCTGTCCCAGGCTCTGTGTTAGTTCTGGAATGCTGTGATGAACACAAAAAGTGGACACATTCCCAAGACACGTGGAGTAGATATTCATACAAATATATGTCAGATTGTATATAGAGAGTATTATACTAGGGGTGTTTGACCTAGCCAGGGAAATCAAGGCAGGCTTCCCCAAGGAAGTGCTAATTAAGCTGAAATCTGAAATAGGAATGGAGATGGTAGGCAATAGATACTAGGCAAAGTAGGGAAGTGAGAGTTTCCCAGAATGAACAGTAGTTTGTGATTTTATGAGTGGCCTTCTTCATTCTTGGCATTGTAAAGGGAAATGGGTGAATGCCAAAAATTATATCCTTAGAAGTAGCAGTTACACTGTTAAAATGGCTGTTGTTTCTTCTGATGTTAAAAGGATATGGGTATTTTATAAATTACAAACCATACAGATGAGCATAAATAAGAAAGGAAAAAAATCATCCCAGATTCTACCACTCAAATTGGTAAACATTCCTTCATTTTTCTGTGCATATATGTTTAAAATATATAAGTTTACAAAAATGAGATCACTGTATATGAAATACTGTAGACATCTTTTCAGTAACACAGTTATAAAGTCTGCATAATTTTTTAATGGCTGGTAGTATTCCACTATGTAAATATACCAAAGTTGACTAATTTCCCTGTTGAGGAGCACTTGCTTAGGTTTTTCCAAATTTGTTTTTTTCTTTTCTTTCTTTCTTTTTTTTTTTTTTTTTGAGACAGAGTCTCGCTCTGTTGCCCCAGGTAGAGTGCAGTGACATCATCATAGCTCACTGCAACCTCAAACTCCTGGGCTCAGTCGTTCTGCCTCAGCCTCCCAAATAGCTGGGACTACAGGTGCACACCGCCACGCCTGGCTAATTTTTCTGTTTTTTGTAGAGAAGGTCTTGCTCTTGCTCGGGCTGGTCTTGAACTCCTGAGCTCAGACAGTCTTCCTGCCTCAGCCTCCCAGAGTGCTAGGATTACAGACATGAGCCACATGCCCAGCCTCCAAATTTCCTATTTCGATAAATTTTCCTTTGATAAACCCTGAAACATAAACTTTTGGGAACTTGTTTAATTGTCTTCTTGGGGGTGAATTCCTAAAAGTAGACCTGTTAGGGTAACGGGCACACATATTCAAAAATTTAAAATGTTTTGTTTGCCAAACTGCTTTGCAGAAAAGTTATACTAATTTGTGTTCCCACGAGCTGTGTGTGTGCACATGCCTAATTCCCCATGTTCTCTTTGACACTGGGTATCATTAGTCTTATATTTGCTGCTCTTAGAGAAGAAAAATGCTATTATATTGCACTTAATTGTATTTCTTTGATTACCAGTGTGATTGTATTTCATTTCACGTATTTATTGGTCATTTATGTTTATTCTTTTGTAAACTGCCTTGTGTCCTTTGTCTCAGTTTTCTCTTTGGTGTTCTTTTTTCTTATTGATTTATATGAACTTATTGTGTATTATATATATTAACCCTTTGTCATGTGGACATTTTGGACAGAAAGAAAACATTTTACTCAAACTGTAAAACTTTTTGTTTTTATTCTCTTGGTTCCCAGATATCTTATAAAAGTTGGTAATTTTAACCTCTTGCTTCTCAAAAGAATGATTCTTTAAAAGTTCAACAACATTTAAATATCTGCATCTTCACATGACCCATTAGCTTTGAATTGATAGTTTAAATTTCAAAAACCCATGGATTTGGATGAGTTTCTTCTAGTCCAGAAGTTCTTAACCTGAAGCCTGCATATGTGTAGGCAGTCCATGGGCTTCAGGGAGATCGTTAACTTCAGAAATTACATGTAGATTTTGTGCGTATGTAAAATAATTTTTCTGAGGAAAGGTACATAGATTCCAAAGGGATCTAAGGGCCCAAAATGGCAAGATCCGTTGTTTCAGAGGCTGTAAGTTATTGTTAATTATTTTAAGGTTTGTATATTCCTTTTTTTGTGTGTAGGCATCAGGGATTCGGGGTACTCTCTGTAATACTGGCAAACCATGCCATCAAGCTGTTAACGTCTCTCTTTCAAGACCTGCAAGTGGAGGCCCTTCACAAGGTGAGATTACACTCATGGGAATTCGCATATTGATTGCTGCATCCACTTTTGGGCAAGCTAGCTTGATCCATCAACTCACGTTTTTTTCTTGCTGAGTTGTGTCATTAATTTCTCTTTGATATTGCTGCCTTCAGGGTTGGGAGACAGATGGTCCACCTGCGGCCCTGAGCATTATGGCCCAGAGCACCTCCATACAGAGGATTCAACGGCTGATTGACTCTGTCCCTCTGACAAACCTGCTCTTGACGTTACTTTCAACTTCCTACAGAAAGGTGGGTTGGAATCAAGCCATTGATAATTCGAAAGAACTTCTTATATATATATATAACCTTCTTGAAATGAGTAAGTCTGACCATACACCATGACTTCTATAAACCCAAATTCATGGTAGTTTTTTGAAGAAGAGAGGAATTCTTAACTGCTTTAATGTATCCAAACATTTGCATCAGTTCTTGATTATCAGCATTGTGATACGTGTGGCTACTTGGTGATTAATGATGGTTGGCATACTGAAACAGAAACAGAGGACGCTATGGCAGTGTTGCTTTTTTTAGTTCTTGTCCATATCTCTGGTTGGTATTGTTTTTCTAGAACAAAGTGATATAAGTGCAGGAGGGAGCTATTAGGAGAAATACTTCCTGGGTTCAGAAAAAACAATGAGATATCAATAAAACTTTTCATGTGGTGAATGAGATTAAGTTGGATGGCTCTGTTTTTATAATTGTCATTGTCCTAGGCATGTGTCTTGCAGCGGCAGAGGAAGGGCTCCATGAGCAGTGATGCCAGTGCCTCCACTGACTCGAACACCTACTATGAGGACGATTTCAGTAGCACGGAGGAGGACAGCAGCCAAGGTAGAGGCCACTCTTTTCTCTCTCAGGGATAAGGTGCAGAGTGCAACAGGAGGGCTCCCAGTAGGTTCCTTTAGTTTCCTTTTTACCATTTTGTTTTCACCTGCCTAGCCTGGACCTTGATTTTACATGCACTCAAAGGTGACATATTTAAGAGCAAGTTGAGCTGTTGACAACTGAATGACGGACACAACTTTCAGCAAAGCCCAGATTGCTTTTCATAACTTTCTCTCTAAAAATCATCTCAGTTATTCGTATTTCTTCATGTGTCGACTCATTTTGTGACCTCTGCTTTGAGCTTTCCCAGTGAAACTCAAAAGATTACCTGTGAGGTGTTTGGTGTGGATGTTGTCGTGGAGTCCCATTTTAGGGCAGCAGAGAGGAAAGAAACTCAAGACTGTTGTAGTAAACAATAGGGCCAAGCTAACATGCCCTCCTGCCTTAGTTTGGAGAGGGAGTGAATAAGGTAAATATCTCAGATTCTTCTTCATAATCAGATTTGTGGGAGCAATGTGAAATATTGAGAGAAGTATGACTGTACCCTCCTGGCATTTATACTTGACAAGACAAGTATAAATTTTCTCCTGAAAATGTTTGGAGCCAGGTGCGATGGCTCACATCTGTAGTCCTAGCACTTTGGGAGGCCAAGGCTGGAGGATTGCTTGAGGCCAGGAGTTTGAGACCAGCCTGAGATCCTGTCTCTACCAAAAAAAAAAAAGAAGTCAGGCATGGTGGTATGTGCCTGTAGTCCCAATTACTTGGAAGGATGAAGCAGGAAGGTCGCTTGAGCTGAGTTTGAGGTTGTAGTGAGCTATGATGACACTGCACTCTTGCCAAGTGATAGAGCAAGATTCTGTTTCAAACAAAACAAAATAAAACAAAACAAAAAACGAAGTTGGCTTGTTGCCAGTAAAAATAAAGTGATGTTTTTCTTCCTTTGTTGAGCTCTTTAAAACAAAAAATCAGTTTTATTGAAGTGTAATTTATATGCAATAAAATGTTCTCATTTTATGTAAGCATTTAGATGAGTTTTGACAAATATATGCAACCTTGTAACCACCAGCAATACAATCCAGGTAATCTTTGCGTTCCTTTTGACTTTTAGGCACTTTTGGAAAGCAGATACTCCAAAACACTTTTTTTTCTAAATTTATTTTTGTTACTTTCTTTTTCTCTATTCAGATGATGACAGTGAGCCTATTTTAGGGCAATGGTTTGAGGAGACCATCTCCCCGAGTAAAGAGAAAGTGGCACCTCCGCCCCCTCCCCCACCCCCTCCGCTGGAGAGCTCCCCTCGGGTTAAAAGCCCCAGTAAGCAGGCCCCTGGTGAGAAGGGCAACATTTTGGCTAGTCGCAAAGATCCTGAGTTGGTAAGAGTGGGTTTCTGAGGTTTGGGGGAAGTGGAAATGGGGAGCTGGGTGATGAGAAACAGATCATTTGAACTAAAACATTTTGTAGGTTGAATAACTGTAATGCTTAAAGATGTTTTTGCTTAAGACTTCTGTGTATTGATTATGTTTCATTAAATCGGTTGTATTGCTGGTATTGCTTCTCTGATGGCGTTTAGAATTAGAAGTAGGCTTGAATCCTCCTATTGCTTCCTGGCTTTGTGACCTTGGGAAAAGAATCTGAACTTTTCTAAGCCTCAATTTTGTCTCTTTTTATATGGAAATGATTACACATGCCTCTGAAGGTGTCGTGAAGACTTAAAGAGAGTCTGTTTAAAGCACTTAGCATACATAGGTCTGTTACATCTCAAGTGCTTGCAGTGAATGAGCTAGGGACAATTCTTGTCTTCATATAGCTTACAATCTGGTGAAAGATATGGACGTAAAACATGTATGCAGTACTTAGGATTAATTTTAATAGAGAAGAGCTGGGAATTCTATATATGTGTAATAATCATTAATATAGGTTTCAAAGTTGAATATATTAATACTATCCTGCAGCTGGACAAAGACAGCACTTTAGAGGAACAAAAGAAATGGCTCAGTCTATTTGAAAATCCTATGTCTTCATACACTATTTGGTGAAGTCTATTGTATTAAATTGGCATACTATTTTACATAACTGGTAGAATTACATGGGAAAGACTCACATAATTAAACTTAGTTTCAACATAAGTGACTTAAAATCTGATTCTTTAATTCGTTGTGTTTGCATGAGACCTATGGGGCATATCTAATTTCCTATTTGTATTCAGGGTTTGTAGGAGCTTTGGGCTTATAATCCTGATGTGTGCTTTTTTGTGTTTGTTTTAGTTCTTAGGTCTGGCTTCCAACATTTTGAACTTCATCACCTCTTCCATGCTCAACTCTCGGAACAATTTTATCCGAAACTATCTGAGTGTATCTCTTTCAGAACACCATATGGCCACCCTGGCCAGTATCATCAAGGAAGTGGACAAAGATGGACTCAAGGGTCAGTAGATAGGATATGTGCCTGGTGGATTTTTTGTAGTGGAGTTTGGCTATTGGCAGTGTGGCATGCTGCATCAAATATCTGCTTGAGTGACTGATTTTTCCACTTGTCTTCAAGGTTCATCAGATGAAGAGTTTGCTGCCGCTCTCTATCACTTCAACCACTCTCTGGTAACCTCTGACCTTCAGTCACCTAATTTGCAGGTTTGTGTGCACAACGACCATCTAGGCCAAGAGCTCTTTACACCAGCTCCCATAGGCTCCAGTTGTTCCTGTTGTTAAGGAACAGTTTGCCATTGAACCCCCTCACTGGAAAGAGGGTTGAGAGATTATTCTAGTGTATCCCTGTGTCTAAATTAGGATAATTTGAAGAAAAAGACAATGTGTTCTTTATCCCCAAGCCAGTAAGTTTAAAGAAAAGAAAAAAACTACATAAACAAACAGAAACTACCAGTGATTATACTAGTAGAGAAATAGACAAAATACTCAAAGGCAATTTATAAAAAAGGAATATAAATGGCAAAAAAATAGAAAAAATATTTATGTCATTAGTAATCGAAGACATACAAATTAAAATTTGTTTCAAAAGAATCACATCATAGGAGACAGATGCTCTCATATACACTCCTGCTTGCAAACCCACCACCAGAACAGAATCTAAGACCTTGATTGTGAACTTCTAATCTTACTGTTTTCTCTCCTCACTGGGGTAGCTGATACCTCGAATCCTAAATCTCAGGGTTCCATGTATATACAGTTGTCTCTTAAACAATGCAAGGGTTGGGGCACTAACCCCACGTGCCTCCAGAACTTAACTACTAATAGCCTACTGTTGACCAGAAGTCTTGTGGATGATATAAACAGTTAATTAACACATATTTTGTGTGTTTTAGTTATTATAAACTATATTCTTATAATAAAGCAAGCTAGAGAAAAGAAAATGTTATTAAAAAAATCATAAGGAAGAGAAAATATATCTACTGTTTATTGAGTGGAAATAGATCATCCTAAAGATCTTCATTCTCATTGCTTTCACACTGAGTAGGCCAAAGAGGAGGAGAGGCGGGGTTGGACGTGCTATCTCAGGGTGGCAGAGGTGGAAGGAAATCCATGTATGAGTGGACTCATGCAGTTCAAACACATGTTGTTCAAGGGTTAATTTTGTATATTATCTATATTTTTTAAATTAACAAAGTTCATTTGTTTATAGCTTTAAAGCATATTACATCCTATATGTAATCTTTTTAGATACTCTTTTTTCACTTATTATTATTTCACTTACTATTATATAGTACCATATTGCCAAGATTCATCTACAAATTTCTGTAGTTCTTGTTTGGATTGTACGATACTCCATTGCATTTGTGACTGTACCAACTGATTCATCTCCTTTCCTCTTCTACTGATGGACATTTGAATTATGTCCAGGAATTTATTGCTATTCTAGATGTTGGTATGATATTCCTTGACCGTATCCCCTATGAAGCATGGATAAATGATTCTCTTGGGAATATAACTAGGACTTGAATTTCCAAGTTATAGAGTATATGACCTTAAACAGATAATGCCAAAATGCTCTCTAAAGTACATGCACCAATTTTTACTCCCACTAGCAATGCGTCAGTGTGTGTGGATTCATATCCTCTCCCAAGGTTTGGTGATGTCATATTTTGACAATACTTTTTGACATGGTCAAAGTTAGTGGTTTTCAATCTTCAGTGTACATAAGGATTCCTGGGGAGTTTGTTAAAAATGCAGGTTCCTAGTTTTCCCCTATACCCTCTTCGCTCAAAAATTTGCCCTCAGTATTTTGAAAAATGTTTTGTTACACTTAAGATTATTTCAGTGGGTTCTCAGAAGCAAGATATAATTCAAGGGCTTGTCAGTTGCCCCCAAAGGGACAAAATCAGGAAGCTATTTGAAGAGGTTAAAATTGATTCTTTTTGTTTTTTATTTTTTTTTGAGATACGGTCTCACTCTGTCCCCTGGGCTAGAGTGCAGTGGCGTCATCATAGGTCACTGCAACTTCAAACTCCTAGCCTAAAGTGATCCTCCTGCCTCAGCCTCCCCAAGTGCTGGGAATACAGGCATGAGCTACCGTGCCTGGCCTGAAATTGATTCTCACAATCCCAAACTGTTTGAGAAGTTTCTTAACAATTTCTTTTGTTCTTTAAAAAGATAGTTATAAAACCCATTTATACTTACCTACTGTTAGTTGAAAAATTTTATTTCAACAGAAAAGAATATAAATTGAGTAAAAAAGTTGTTTACCTATCTAAGATAAAGAAATGCTTCAGTTAGTATATAGCCTAAAATACCTTCTTAGACTATATAGGGTCAAAGTGTCCTGCCAAAGTTGTTAGCTCCTTTCTCAGATAAATTTATTTAGGGAAATTTTAAAGTTCATATACTTGGCCTTTTTCTGCCTAAACTTGTCCAAAGAATAGGGAAGAAATATTTTTTCCCTAGAGAATAAGAGTCCTTAAGACTCCTATAATGATGTTACCGTCTTAGTATTTGAAAAATGATTGTAGAACATGTGTGGACTTGCAGCCTTGTTGCCTTTAACTACTGACATTTGGCAAAGGAAATCCTCAAACCTCCCTCTTCATTTCATCTCCAAACATGGGACTTAAATTCTCCTCCCAAACATCTTCGCTGTGACGAAAGGTAGTGAAGGATATTCTGTATCTGCCATTGCATTCTCCTATCTTGGATATTGTTTCTTTGGAGTAATGTATTACACAAAGCCTCTTTGCCTATGTATCTGACTTATGTGGCGACACACACACATATAGTGTCCTCTAAGGGAACGTAATAAAGGGCACCCCAATCTGTGAAAGTAGACAGCTAGAGAGGTTATGTCTCAAACATTATCTTCAATTGTCAGGACAATAAAATATTATGATTCTGAGTAAGACCAGTAGGCCTATTCAATACTTAGAGAAGAAATTGAAACCTGCTTATTTATGACTTTCGAATATCTTGGCAAGTGGACTTTATACTAAAAGTCTGTGGGAAGAGATGGGTTTGGCATGACCTCTCTGTTCTTTTTTTTTGAGACAGAGTCTCACTTTGTTGCCCTGGCTAGAGTGAGTGCCGTGGCGTCAGCCTAGCTTACAGCAACCTCAGACTCCTGGGCTCAAGCAATCCTACTGCCTCAGCCTCCCAAGTAGCTGGGACTATAGGCATGTGCCACCATGCCTGGCTAATTTTTTCTATATATTTTTAGCTGTCCAATTAATTTCTTTCTATTTTTGGTAGAGACGGGGTCTCACTCTTGCTCAGGCTGGTCTGGAACTCCTGAGCTCAAACAATCTGCCTGCCTTGGCCTCCCAGAGTGCTAGGATTACAGGCGTGAGCCACCTCGCCCGGCCGACCTCTCTGGTCTTTTAAATTTGTCTAATAAAGCAGTCTATTAAGGTGGCCAGATAGCTGAGGTGTTGTTTTTGGTATCAGTAGATTCTAGGATATTTCTTTCCAAGTCTGTCTTCCTAGACTCTTTTTTTTTTGAATCAGGGTCTTACTCCGTGGCTGAAGCTAGAGTACAGTGGTGTCATCATAACTCACAGCAACCTCAAACTACTGGGCTGAAGTGATCCTCCTGCCTCAGCCTTCCCCGTAGCTGGGACTATAGGCATGCACCACCAAGCCCAGCTAAGTTTTTAATTTTTTTTTTTTTTGAGACCGAGTCTCACTCTCTTGCCTGGAGCGAGTGCCGTGGCGTCAGCCTAGCTCACAGCAACCTCAAACTCCTGGACTCAAGCAATCCTACTGTCTCAGCCTCCCAAGTAGCTGGGACTACAGGCATGTG